>WNYD01000127.1:0-87291 GCA_021396205.1 Sporothrix brunneoviolacea
CGTAGGCACGGCGGTCGAGCTCCGGGAGCTCGGCCGGCGCGGGCCGCTGCTGCACCTGCCCATCGCCGCGCGCGTAGAAGCCGTCGGCGAGGGCCAGCTCGGCACGGACGGCCGGGGCGTTGGCCGGGTGCGCGAAGATGGCGGCGACGCGCTGGCAGGCGGCGACCAGGGGGCCCCCTTGCAGCGACTCCGTGGCCAGGTTGTCGCCGAGGCTAGACACCACGGCGACGGGGCGGTGGCGGCCGGCGACGCGCGCGACCGCGAAGAAGACCCACGAGAACGGGTCTTCGGACGGGCCCACCTGCATCCAGTACGGCGTAAACGGTATGGACGTCATGGCGAAGGTTGGTTGGGGGGGGTGGGGGTACCCTGTGGGTTGGGCGGAGAATGCGACTGCACAGAGCTACTTTATAACCAGCTATTCCTAAGCCGGCCGCAGGACTAAAGAAACCCCTGGCACCGTGCGAGGAAGGCGATGATGGCTCGGATATGCCTCGTACGGCGTTGTCTAGTTAGTGAAAGGCATTGTCCGGAACTTCGCTTCATCATGCTGGGGCGTGGGTCGAGTTTCTACCATTTAAATCTCGCTGCGACGGACTTGGGCGCATTTGACTCGCCCGAACTGGATGACGCCCGATGGCAGTTTGGACTCGAAAGCTTCGTCACGACCCCTTTGTTCGATGGGCAGGCGGAAATACCGTCTTGGACGGGCTAGGTAGGCGCAAAAATAGAAAGCACGCATGAACATAGTAGCAAAGCTGAAGAATTGCTGTGACAACGCATAATCGCAACTTGGGTCGGTAGGAAAAGTTCGCGGACTGTCAATGCCTCTCTTAGACACTCTCCGAGCCGTAGGAAGGAGGAGGCAGCGCAAACCAGCCACAAAAATTAGCTGCCCATCCCATCGTAGGCAGCGTCGGACTCTTGTCGGACCTTGCCAGGGACCTTGGCGGAGGCCTAGTTAGAGCCTTGGTCGGAGTCCGGAGTCCTCGTCGCGTTACCTGGGACATTTGCCCGGTAACGGATATATTGGAGGCATTTCCCCGCTGTTCGTTGCTTTTTTTAACTGGCTTTCATCCAGGCGCCCGGACAGACGCCCTCCACGATCATGGCCATACACCCCGTGCCCGCTCCGCGGGTAGCTATCGTTCGCTATCATTCGAAACTACAGCACGGACGAGCAATGCGATCCTGTTCAAACATGTCAAGCTCTTATATAAAGATCCTTTTTGCATTTCTACCTCGTCACTTGTCTGCTGACTTCGAGGAGAGGCTACGTAGTCACTTTCGCAATTTATACGAGTTTCTACGAGAGAAACAAGGAACTCATGATGCTCTTATACGTGGTCCGTCAGTTATATGTAAAATAGATACGCACTCGCCGCCTGGTAGGGGCAGCGGGGAATGACCCGCGGCAATCTCAGCCAGGCAATCTTAGGATCCAACGCATGAATCTACCTACGTAAGGAACCGCCGACACGATCCATATACTAAGAGGCAGTGTAGAGGGGATAAACAGGTTCTTAACTCTCGGAAGGTGGCATAAAATATGGCTCTGTGGCTATGCCGGCCCACGATGGGACATTGCGCATAGTGGGCACAGGGGCCACAGGGAGCACATCCACTAAGCAGGTTAGAACGCGGTCGGCACAGGTACAGCTCCTAAGAAGGAAATTCTTAATGAGGGTTTTCGGGTTGTATATTAGGCTGATATAAACTAGCAAGGCAGATGAAGGAACTGTAAAACTGGCACCCATTTTGATAGAAGCGTCCCGAAAATTACTCAACCTCCTAGGCGCATGTTCTTGAGCTCCGCTGCGCGCCTGTCCGCTGCGCGTCTCGCCGCTGCGCGTCTCTCCAGTTCTCGTACGTACACTGATTTTTTGACCGCTGCGCGTCTCTCTAATTTTCTTTTATACCCTGCTTTGCTGTGCAGTCCACATTTCTCCACAGCTTTTCCGTCGCCGCTCTTCGTTTTGTCGCTCGTCTCTTTGCAGCTCTTTTCTTTGATGCTCTTCTCTTTGCTGCTCGCCCGCAGCTCGTCTCGCGCGTCCATGAGGGCATAACCGAGGCAGTTCTCGCCCCATTTCTCGAGGGATGTCATGACGTGCTTCCCGTTGTAGCCAATGCTCCAGGAGGGCTCCTGCGTTGCCGCCTCGATGAGCCACCGGTTGCCCGTGGCCAGCAGCACGCGGCGCAGCCTGCGGTTCTGGCCGAACTTGGCCACGGCGCCGGCGAGGACGACCGCGCTCTCGACGAGGGCCCACCAGTCCCCGGTGAAGCCCTGAACGTGCTTGCCGAGCGTCTTTTGCTCCTCGGGGTCGGCGGTGGCGAGCACGCGGCGCATCGTGCTGGTGTCCTTGAAGCGCGCGGCCTTGCAGTACGTCACAAACTGCTCGGCGCACGAGAAAGTGATGGCGGGCTCGTACACGGGCGTCGGGTGCCTGACGGCACTGGTGCGCTCGACGACGGCTTCGATCTCGGCCTTGTCAACGGAGAAGGGAGCCGTAAAGGACGGGCACAGTTCGCCGTACTCTGCGTTGGGCATGTAGAAGAAGAGAGGCAGGTCTTCGTCACTCATGTCCTTATTTGCTCGCGCAGAATCATGTGAACCCCTCTGGTCGCGCCTTTTCATTGCTGCGCGCGCTCCTCTCATTTTGGCGGTTACTGGTGATGATGGCAACGTAGGGGGATAGATGAAAGATTGTATGTAGAGATGTAAAAATTTGTGTAGCGGGAGAAATGGGTGAACAAAACAGAGAAAAATCGGAGAAGAACGACTATTATACCTTCCTTGAACCTTACCCTCTCAGATCGCGAGGGAGCTGACAGAAAAGTATCGGCAAGATAGACGCGGCCCAAACCAGCGAACAAGGGATATCTAGCACCACACAGAACCTTGGACGAGTCACAAGACGGGTTGCCTGACACCCACGTGCACGCCGCAAGTTGACGCGGGTGTGAATAGCATCTCAGTGCATGAATGAAACTCCTCTCGAGTGTTTTCTTATTCGTGACTGTGCTCCATCCTTTCCCGACCTCCTTCACACCGTCACATCCCTCCCACAAAATGGCGATCCTCGACCGACATGACGCCGCCAACCTCGCCGTCCGCGGTCTCCTACGGGCAGGCGACGAGGACGAGGATGGCGCCGCTGTGTAAAAGCTGCACAAGCTGCTGCTTAACAGATCAAGCGACAAAAAAGAACGAGGACATCTCATTCGAGGTTTCCGGGGGGGCTCCCACGCGTGAAAGTTCCCCCCGTGCCGCGCAGCACACGATCAACGAGGACTTCGCCAGGGAGGTCGCAAGCAGTGTCAGCGACCCTCGCTTCCGGTGGACCGTCTGAATAGGGGTTCTCCGAAGATTTCCTGCTTGCTTTTTGCTTGTTCTCTATGCAACTGTACTATTGACGAAGTTTTTCGTCGCCCTCGTTTGGTCGCTTCTATGCTTTTTGTGTCTCGCCTTTAGAGTGTCCTTCACAACCCCCCCTGCTCTTCTTTCATGGGCTATATATATATGATAATACGTTTACTTTATTATCTTTATTTATACAATTTAAATGACGTCCGTCTTCTTTTTCTGCCTACCTAGTTAAGCATTTACCGCAAAGAGGGTTGGCGATAGTAGAACTGCTGCCTAAAGAGACAGAGGCAGCCTGCATTAAAATGCGGCATACCGTTTCATGTGCCGCAATTTCACAGCCAGACAGCGTTGATTTATTTTTTGTTTTCCTCGGCAAGTCTTGTAAGTCCTTTAATTCCAGTATCGATTACAGACTACTCCTGTTTTAAAGTATAAATATCGTCGCTCTTGTCGCCCCGTCTTTCGTCTTCATTTCATATGCATCAACTCTATTCAAGTAACAATATCTCTTGAAATAACAATATTCCCACTCATTAAAATCATTAACTTATCGTTTACGTTTCCAATGTCCCACCTCCAATTCCACGCCGCAGGCTGGCACGGTGATGCGCACACACCTGTCGTTGACAACAAATACTACGACCGCGCTACAGGCAAGCTTATGGTGGCCACCGACGATGATCATCAGGAATACCAGGGCCCACCCGCTGTCGATATCATCGTCCATAGCCTGTACGATGGCTCATCGCATTGCTGCATGCGCGCTATGCGTGCATTCCCTATGGAGGTGCTTCTGGGCCACATAATGAGAGTGGTCGGCAGGCGGAAGTTGGGAATAGACGCAGTGACGGCGACGCCGTTTGCGATCCGGGTCATCATCGCGCAGGACATAACGAGCGAAGAGTTTTCTCAGATTGCGGACGAGATGGTCAATGGGATCTGGGACGTGACAAGGGAGAAAGGAACGAAGAAGGAATAACTGGGGCTGGAAAGGCTTTCATGATACCTTCTAAGAAATGACCATAAACGGCAATTTCAGACCAATTTATTGAAAAAGTAGAAGTTAAAACATTAGAGACTGAGTAAAGCCAGTGAATGCGAAAGATTGAATGTACACGTACTGTGTTGCCATCTAAACTAATTCGAAACTAACTTCCTCCACACGACTTTAACTTATCACTGTTCAGGAGGTTTGACAGGTATGGCAGCATTCTCTATCAATACGTATGTGCTTTGAATTTTTCTAACGTGAGGGTGCAGCTAAAAGCCAGGCGAAATGCGTACAGAGCCGTGTACAACAGCCACTGGCTATCTACTGGACGGAAAGACGGGCGGCCAGTTGACGCCATCATCTGCCCGGCCGGCCTCGGGTGTGCGCCTTCGCATGATCAAGCAAAGTATTGGGGTGGCACATCGCAGTGGAACATGGTCGAGTACCCAGCGGTGGTCTTTCCGGTGACCAGAGTAGTGCAACCTTGGACACCGCGGAGTCAACCTACGTGCCCACCAATGCGTAAGATAAGTTCAACCATGAGTTGTACATGGGTCTCGACCGCTATAAGGATGCCCCGGTATCGTTGCAGCTGGTAACAAGGCGGTATGAGGACGGGAAATGTCTCGCAATGCTGCGAGAGGTCGAAAAGATATTGCGCAGGTCCATCTAATCCGCTGTTTCGGATTTCTATCAGTGTATTTAGGTCTGTAGACCAGGACAAGGAGCAACAGACAGAATGAGAGTACAGAATGTGAGACCGGCCAGAAATAGAGAGAGTCCTCTAGACAATCCACAATAAACAATCCACCCGCCACCACCACCGCCTCAGCCAAACAGCTTCCGCACAACGTTGCTCACCTTCCCCGGCGGCCGCTGGATGTACATCGCCTCGTAGTTGTCAATGTCCTCCTTGAGGCCGCCCAGGCCCACGTCGGCGGTGCCGGGGCGCACGTACGGCGTGCGGAAGAGGATCTTCCACCCGGCGTACGCGACGATGAAGAAGCCGATCATGCCGTAGTCCAGCAGGAACCACATCGTCGACCAGTTGCCGGACAGGAAGTTGTCGTAGCCGGCCGCCAGCAGCATGAAGACCGTGCCGCCCATGGCCACGTAGGACGTGTACGGCTGGAAGCGGCCCTTGTAGGGCAGCGTGTCGCGCGATATCCCCTGGCGGCCCAGGGCCGCGTAGAAGTGGCGGTAGACGACGGCGGTGCTCAGGTAGTTGATCAGCTGGCAGCTGGTGACGAGGTCGACGAGGTAGGTGAGGGCGTCGGCGGCGGAGGTGCTGACCTGCAGGAAGGCGAGCAGGCAGAAGCACAGCGAGAAGAGCAGCGCCAGCAGCGGCACGCCGGCCTTGGTGCAGTAGGCGAAGAAGCGCGGCGCGTGGCCCTCGAGCGCCATGCCGTGCAGGGTGCGGGTGGCCGAGAAGAGCAGGCCGTTGCCGGCGCTGAAGACGGAGGTCATGATGAGGGCGTTGACGAGGTGCGGCAGGAAGGGGATCTTCAGGCGCTCCATGGCGATGACGTAGGGGCTGGCGGCGCCCGTGCCGGAGCCGGTGGCGTCGCCGCCGAGGATGGCGCTGAGGGTGGCGTCGTTGTACGGGATCACGATGCCCATGCAGAGCGCGGAGCCGACGAAGAAGAGCAGGATGCGCCACACGAAGGAGCGGAACGCGGGCGGCAGGACCTTGCGCGGCATCTCGGTCTCGCTGGCCACGATGGAGACGTACTCGGGCCCGCACACGCTGAAGCTGGCCTGGTAGAGGCACGAGATGATGCCGCAGAAGCGGCCGACGTTGCCCGGGACCAGGTGCTCGACGAAGGCGCCCGGGTCTCTCCAGAAGCGGAAGCCGTAGCGGTCGTGCAGCGGGTTGCCGCCGAGCATGGTGATGAAGGTGAAGAAGAACAGGCCCAGCATCAGCACGGCCTTGAAGATGGAGAGGTAGAACTCGGCGATGCCAAAGTAGCGCACGGTGGCGACGTTGAGCAGGGCGTAGGCGACGATGACGGCGACGATGATGGCGGCGGCGGGCACCTTGTCGGTCCAGAAGGTGATCATGATGTTCATGGCGACGATCTCAAAGGGCACGAGGAAGGCCATGTTGAGGAAGAAGTTCCAGGCCATGGCGAAGCCGAGCGCGCCGTCGACCCACTCGCTGCCGAAGCGCACAAAGGGCGACGGCACGGGCACGTACGTGACCATCTCGGCGAAGCACTCGTTGACGGCCCACATGACGGCGCCCCAGATCAGAAAAGCGATGAAGAGGCCGGCCGGGCCGCCCTTGGGAAGGGCGGAGCCCATCTGGACATACAAGGCTGGGGGGGGGGGTCAGTAGGAGAAGAGGAAAAAAAAAGGGAGAAGAGAGAAAAGTAAAAAAGAAAAGAAAAACAGAGGGAGAAAAAAACCTACACGTCCCAATGGCTGCACCCAGGGCAAACATCTGCACCTCGTGGCCGCGCAGCTTGCGCTGCAGGTGCTGCGAGCCCGCCGAGATGTTGGTCGACTGGCCCTCGGTGACGTCGGCGACATCGCCGCTGCTCCGCGCCGGCACCTTTTCGTCCTCGATTAGTGATGCCATCTTTTCTGCCTTTTTTAGTGTCTTGAAAGTGAAAGCAGACAATAGAAGATGGAAGCGCCTGCGGACTCAGGGGCAATGACAAACAATCGTCACAACATCCTGCATCCGTCTATATTATAGACGTGCATCTGTCCCTAGGCCGAGGTTGGGAGGTCCGTCTGTGACCAACAGAAAACGATGCCTGTTGCTGCGATAAGAAGGGCGGATGGGGCACCACAGCCTGTTGCCAGCATCTTATCTCCTGTCGGGGCCTCCGCCCTATCTATCTACGGAGATCCCTCCGTATCAGGCGGGATAGACCGTACGTCGTATTCCCGGGGGGGTTCCATTCTTTTCTCGCCACTTGTGATTCTCCTTCCTCGTATGTTCTAGTATTTTTGATTTCACTCACGACAGGACGAACTTTTATGTTGAATCGTTATACTCCGTATATATCCGTACAATAAGTACATGTTCGGTGACCGGGTTTCAACTCTCGAATTTTTTTCAAATGGAGCGACTTGTGGGCCGCTCGACAACGTGGCGTTCAGGGGAACATCCCAGCACAGGGATCTCGCTGACTGTCATTATGACACTGGGTTTTGGCAGAATAGATCCAGACGGCAATCCCAGCTCTCTAGTGTGCGGTGCAGTACATACCTACGTAGGGAGTCATAATAATGGTAAGATTTGATCGTTCGCGCATTATGTTCAACGCTATTTTGTGAAGAAACATCCTTTTTGTCGTCTTTCGACTTTGATCTCCTGTTTGCTAAATATGTGAACGGTCTGGACATTGCAGCTACGTAGAGGAAGAATCTCAGAGCTTATAGAGGACATAAGTGAAGACGCTGAAGTTGCGCCCGCTGCGTGCTGGAACGAAATCTTGGAACCCGAACGGGCAGCCTTCACGAAAGAGGACGCACCTGGTCCTCAATACCAACCCGACAGGACGCCGGTTGCAGTGTCTAATTCGACAATCGGCGAGCCTCCTTCTACTAGATGATTAGGTCGGCGCCGAAAACACACTGTGATCATGGAGCGATCTGGGCGACGGCCTCAACGTTTGCATCTCAGTGTACCGGCTTTTTTGAGCGTACCGGTGCCACGTGCATGAAACGAGGATCCTCTTGCTGGCGAGACAACGGCAGGCATCAAACCAGCAGAGGCACATGCCCGACGCTTCGGACGCACGCCGCAAGGTCCGTGTCGATGGTCAGCTCGTCTCTGCGCCTCCAGACGTTCTCCATAATCTCCAGCGCCTTCCGCACGGATCCAAAAAGCTGGTGCGGGGCCAGCGCGTTGGCCATGGCGCGGAGGCGGCATTCCTCGCCGGGCGCTGCCAGGCAGCCGACCACGCAGAAGGGCCACACCATGGTGCGCAGCAGCCCGCGTGTCGGCATCAGCTCCAGCTGCTCCAGCACCGCCAGCGTCCGCACCACGTTCTCCCGGATCCCGGCGCTCATGGGCTGCCACCCGGAGACCACCACGGAGAGGTAGAGCAGCGCGGCGTGCGCCCAGCCGCGGGTGACAAATGCGGTGTAGCAGTCGCCGCCGCCCGCCATCGGCGGCAGCTGGTCGCTGTAGCGGGCGAACAGGCTGAGCAGCGAGTTGGTCGTGGGCGCTTTGGGTGCGGCGGCCGCGGCGTCGAGGCGCGCGAGGTTGCCGAGCAGCGTCTGCTTGATGGCCGACGCGCGCGCCACCAGCTCCATCACGTCGAGCTGCCCGGCGCTCCGCATCGCCTTCTTCCACGCGTCGAGCGCGGCGATCTCGCCGATCTGCAGCATGACCCAGTTCTCGCAGCCGACGACGTCCTCGAGGCTCAGAGGCGGTTTCTCGCCATCGGGGCTGCCGCTGCTCGTGAGAAGGCGAGTGTGATACGCGCGCAGCCGAGGCGGCGCCTCCGTGCACGTGCTGGCGACAATGTCGCCCACGATCAGGAGCGCCGCGTAGAATCGGAATGCCGCCTGGTCGGAGTTCCAGGCTCCCGTCTGCCGGGACGTGATCGCCCAGAGCGGCCGGCCCATCTGGCTCAGGATGCCGTCGAACGTGGGCAGCTGCCGCCCGCCGCTGTCGTCGACGACGTTCTCTGCGGCGGTCCGATAGATCTCCTCGAAGAGCGCAACGGCGGCGCTGAGGTGTCTCTGGCAGTTTTCAAAGTTGCCCGCTGTGGTCTCGAACCGCTGCAGCTGCATGACGCTCCCCATGGTCCGGGCGGTCGCGACGATCTGGTCCTGCGGGTCGCGCGAGGCCATGCTGTCGAGGTCGAGCCGGAGCATCAGAAAGGCCGCAGATGTCTGCTTTAGGAGCTTGTCCCAGGCGAGCGTCTTGCAGATGAGCCCCGAGATAGAGCCGTCCAGAGCGACCGAGACAAAGTACGTGCTGAGGCAGAGGGTTGTGTGCCACATGGGCTGGCTGCCCACGACGAGCTCTATGATCCAGGAGCGCCCGCCCTCGAGCAGCGGGGGCTTGTAGAAGGGGAACAAGAACGGGAAAAAGTGGTCGAAGTAGCACATCAGCAGGCGGCGGTCGAGCTCCGAGTCCTCCGGCAGCCGCCGGTCGGCCGACGTGCTTAGGGACAGCCCGTCCAGCCCATTCCAGAAGTAAGGGGGGCTGCTCGTCAGCTCAGCGCGAAAGGGCGCGCGCTCTGTCGTGGTCCTCTGCGTGGTCTCCTGTCGGCTGAGTCCCTGCGCATCCAGCCCAGCAGCATCCTTGTCTTTGTCGGGCGCGGCGGTCACGGGCTCCGGGACATCCGTCGGCAGGGGTAGGGTCCCACGACGGCGCGCGGCTGCGCTCCTGACCGCGCGCTTGACCTCCTCGGCCTTTTCCCTCTGCCGAGCCCCGCCGTCCATCCATGCCGGCTTCTCCTCGTCAAAGTAGCACGTCACTTGCAGCGTCGAACAGTTGCTGCACCCTGGCCGCGTCTCGTCGCACCGCTTCTTCCTCAGGCGGCACGTCCAACAGCCGTCGTAGCTCTTCATTGGGATGGCATTGGGCGGTTTGCAGTGTCAGGGGGCCTTCGACCGCCTTTGTGTTGGACCGTATAAGCGTAGAACGGAGACCGGGGCGGTCGAAGTTGGCGCGCGGGACGCTGACAAACGAGCCTGCATTACAAAACAAAGGCGCCCCCATCAGCCGCACCCTCCCCTCCTACTTCGTAAACGTAATCAAGCCGCGCGGGTTGTGGGTCTCATGGACGACCTAGACTCCACATCCCGCGCGCGAAGCATCGCTCGTTGTGCCTCGACTTGAGCGCACGACATCCGCACAGAGGTGAGGTAATGCTCGAGTAAGATCTCGAGTGAGAGGAGCTGGAGATATTGTTTGATGATTTGTCAGTATGGCGAGCTTTCGCGAAGGAGCCTCCTCTGCGTATAAGTAGCGAGGAATGCCTCGAGGAGTCGAGGAGGATGCTGGATTTGACTTGACCAACAAGCAGCAACTTTCACACTCTCTTCTCTCTTCTCTCTACAGCAACTACAGATATACAGCAGCAGATACAGCAGCAGATATACAGAAAACATGTCTTCCAAGCCTGTCGCTCTCATCCTCGGCTCCGGGCCTAGAATCGGTGCCGCCGTCGCCAAGCGGTTTAGCAGCACCGGCTACGCCGTGGCCGTTTCCTCCCGCAAGGCCACGGGCGGCAAGACGCCCGAGGGGTACCTGTCGGTCAAGGCTGACCTGGCTGACCCTTCCTCGCTGGCGGCTGTCTTTGCTGCCGTCAAGGCCGAGTTCAAGAGCGCGCCGAGCGTCGTGGTGTACAACGCCGCGGCCCTGACGCCGCCTCCGAACAACGACTTCTTCTCCCTCACGACGGACAACCTGACCAACGACCTCAACATCAACACCGTGTCGCTGTTCGCGGCGGCCCAGGAGGCCGCCAAGGGCTGGGCGACCCTCGCGGCGGACGCCAAGAAGGTGTTCATCTACACGGGCAACAAGCTCAACACGGTGATCGGCCCGATGGTGCTCACGGCGACCCTGGGCATCGGCAAGTCGGCCTCTGCCTATCTGATCGGCACGGCAGACACGCAGTACTCGAAGCTCGGCTACCGGTGAGTTCCTACTGTCTGACCCAGCGAGGAGATGGATGGTGACTGATGACTGATGCTCCCCAACAGCTTCTTCTACGCCGATGAGCGCTATCCAGATGGCGCCCAGAAGGGCTTTGAGATTGAAGGCGAAGCGCATGCCGACTTCTATACTGAGCTCGCCAGCGGAGGGAAAGACGTGCCGTGGCACGCTACCTTTGTCAAGGGGAAGGGCTACGTCAAGTTCTAGATGGACGGCTACGCCATGCTGCACGGGATGAATCGCTTCGGATGCTGGAGGCAATGAGGAGGGGGGGACAGGTTCTACAGAATGACGTGGTATAGAACCCAAGTTGATTTTGTTTTTCTTTTATTGAAAATACAAACGGTGTCCGCCGTACCATTCCGTACTATGCAACTACCTTCAGCGCTTGAAGTCGTCCGACCGGAACTCCTCCAGCTTGTACTCGGGCTGGAACTCGACATAGAGGCAGTCCTGCGGGGGGTCAGCATGTAATCAGCAACGTGAGTGTGGTCATCGTAGGACCAGAAGGCAGAACCCACCGGCGTGCTCGCCATGCGAAAGTTGTAGGCCGCCTCGTCATCGCTGACGATCGTCTTCGCGTGGCCCGCGGCGTCCGCCAGCATCTGCACGCGGCAGCTGCGCTCCATCAGGCAGAACATGAACGCCGCCTCGTCGACCGTCTGCCCCGTCGTCAGCAGGCCGTGGTTGAGCAGGATGGCCGCCTTGTTGTGCGCGCCCAGGCTCGCCGCGATGCGCTCGCCCTCGGACGCCTCGTTGGCGATGCCGCCGTACTGCGAGTAGACGGTGTGCGCGTTGTAGAAGTAGCACACGTCCTGGTTGATCATCTCCAGCGGCCGGCCGAACGCCGAGTACGCCCGCCCGTGCACCGAGTGCGTGTGGCAGATGGCGTGCACGTCGGGCCGCGCGCGGTGCACGGCCGAGTGGATCTGGAAGCCGGCCGCGTTGATCGGCGCGGCCGCGTTGCTCCCGCCGACGACGTCGCCGGCGAGGTTGACGCAGAGCATGTCGCTGGCGCGCATCATGCCAAAGTGCACGCCGAGCGGGTTGATCCAGAAGCGGTCGTGGAACTCCGGGTCGCGCACGCTGATGTGGCCCGAGATGCCCTCGTTGTAGCCCTCGCGCGCGAACACGCGGAAGGCCGCCGCCATGTGCTCCAGCTGCCACCGCCGGGTCTCGGCGTGTGTCGCAAACACGGGGATACCGGGCAGCGTATTGCCGCGGTGCGCCATGGCCGTGAGCGCCTCCGAGGGGGCCGCCGTCAGGGTCATCTTGGCGGGCTGCGCCGCCGCGGCCGTGGTCGTCGTCGTGGAGGTAGCGGAGGGGGCCATCTTTTTGCTAGAGTATGGAGTATGCGTGTGTTGGTGATTGCCACGATCGCCATGGTAGGGCCCTGTCATGGTCGTGGCCTTACATAGCTGTAATTGTAAAGCCCGTAGTTACTATTAATCAACGTCGGACCATCCGACGCACCACGTTTGTCGTATCGGCCGACAGCTACAATACCCGGTAGATAACCACCCTAGCTCAATCTCCACCTACCTCATCGACGACACATCAGCATCACTAACTACGACAAAGGTCGTATCGTCGATTAGAGCAGGGATTGGCACATCGAGTGGCATTCGCTCTCCTATGTAAAACCTTATCAATAGTCCATGCCATCCACGGTCGAGCTCCCACGCAACCTTGTGACTGCCGTAATTACTCGCCACCTACCGCCCCTCCACACACACACATACCCCAGATCATCATGGCCGCAAGCACGAGCCTGATCTATGCGGGTAAGCGCTATTCCTTGCACACAAGTCCCGGCCCAAAGCCAGCCACCACAGGCCCTTACTAACCGCGTCCAGGCACCCGGGCCGTCCAGGACCATGCCGCCCTGCTCGTCCAGCTAGGCCTCATCGGTCTCGCCGTGACAGCCGTCCTCCAGCTGCTCTACCGGCCGCTGTGGGCATCGCCGCTGGCGCGGGTCCCGGGCCCGACGCTATTTGCCCTGTCCAAGTGGCGCCTCGCGCTCGAGGACTACCGGGGCACGCGCACGGCGTGCATCCGTGAGCTGCACGAGCGCTACGGCCCCGTCGTGCGCGTCGCGCCCGGCGAGGTGTCGTTTGCGTCGCTGGCGGCCCTGCGCACCATCTATTCTGCGGGCGGCGGCGCCGGCGCCAGCTTCGAGCGCACCGCCTTCTACCGCATGTTCGACGTCTACGGCCGCCAGAACCTCTTCACCTTTGGGCCCGCCAGGCTGCACGCCGACCGCAAGCGGCTCGTCGCGCACGCCTACTCCAAGAGCGCCGTGCTGCGGCCCGACGGCCTGGCCAGCCCGCTGATCGCGCGCAACGTGCGCGGCTTCCTGGCGCTGCTGGACGCCGGCCCGCCGGAGCAGGAGCAGGAGATCTTCCACAGCCTGCACTGGTTCAGCCTCGACAGCATCACGGGGTTTCTGTACGGCGACACGTACGGGGGCACCCGCGCGCTGGCGAGCCGCCCCGGCGGCCGCGCGGAGGGCAGCGATGACCGCCGCCTGCTGGACGACATCCTCGACCCGGCGCGCCGCAAGCTGGCCTGGTTCGCCATCCACCTGCGCGCGTACACCGCCTGGCTGTACGGGCCGCACGCGCCCTGGGTCGAGGCCCTGGTCGCCCGCCTCCGCCTGCTGCCCATGCAGCGGCCGTCCACCTACACGGGCATCCGGGCGCACGCCCTCGAGTCGTGGCAGCGCTACGAGAAGGCCTGCTCCTCGCAGGGGCAGGAGGCGCAAGAGACGAGCAAGGCCGCGGCCTCCATCATGGACCGCCTGCAGCAGCACCGCGTGGCCGGCAAGGCCGACAGCAAGAACGGCCGGGGGGCGTCGCTGGACGGGCTGGACATCGCCTCGGAGCTGGCGGACCACTTCCTCGCCGGCATCGACACCACCAGCGACACGGCCATGTTTGCCATCTGGGCGCTGTCGCGGCCGGAGCACGCGCGGTACCAGGCGCGCCTGCGCGCGGAGGTGGCGGCGCTGACCTCGCTGGACGGGCTGGACGAGCACGGCAACCCGACCGCCGACGCCGCCGACCGCCTGCCGTTCCTCGACGCCGTCGTGCGCGAGACGCTGCGGCTGTACGCGCCGCTGCCGGCGTCGGAGCCGCGCGTGTGTCCCGCGGGCGACGTCGTCGTCGATGGCGTGCGCATCCCCGCCGGCACCGTCGTCAGCATGGACCCCTACACGCTGCACCGCAACGCGGCCGTGTTCCCGGAGCCGCTGGCGTTCCGGCCGGAGCGGTGGCTCGGCGAGAACCGCGAGCTCGGCGACGTCGCCGAGATGCGCCGCTGGTTCTGGGCGTTTTCCAGCGGCGGGCGGATGTGCATCGGCATGCAGTACGTTTTTTGTCTTTTTGTTTTTGTTTTTTGTGTTTCACTTGTCATGAAAATTGTCCGACATTTACTAACTGTCACAGTTTGGCCATGGCCGAAATCACCATGCTGCTGTCGGCGCTCTACCGGCGGTACGCGACCACGCTGCCGCCGCGCCAGCAGGGCGTGTGTCCCGGCATCACGAGCCGCTTCGAGGTGTTCGGCGACAGCACGTTTTCCAAGGTCTCGGTGCGTTCCAGCTTTCCTGGCATTGTGTTTTATCTATTCGTTACATTTCTTGAATTGGTCTAACAGTGAAACAGGAACACGAGTGCTGGATTGCATTCCAGAAGATGCAGCCAGAGGCTGTCTCTAATAACGGTACCACCAGCTAGTTTCGTCAATACAAACAAAGCGAATTCAAATCATACAATCATATCATCACGTAACGTAAAACCAATCACCGGCTGTCCTTGACGTCGCGGTAGCGCTTGCAGATCTCGGCCACCATGCCGCGGATCTTGCGTGCCGCCGCGAACTTGACGCCCAGCGTCGCGAACAGCTCGATCGCCAGCTCCAGCTCGTCGATGGCGTGCGTCTCCTTGAGCACGCCCGCCAGGCTGACCGGCTGCGCCGTCGTCGCGTAGATGAGCGAGAGCGTCGCCGTAAAGAGCGTCAGCAGGTTGAGCCAGTTGTACGCGAACCGCCGCTGCTGGTGCAGGTTGTAGGCGTGGCGCACGGCCATGGTGGCGGCGGTGCGCAGGATCTGCACGCGCTCCGCGTCGATGACGGGGAACAGCGGCGACGGCCGGTAGATGGAGGCCAGGTGCGTGTAGTAGTTGAAGTCGTACCAGGTGCTGCTGAGGTGCGGCACGCGCCCGTCGACGTCGGGCAGCGGGAACGGCATGGTGCGCCGCCAGTCGATGAGCTCCTGGTGCAGCGCCGTCAGGACGGCCTCGCGCTGCGCCGGCGCCTGCGCCTGCCGCGCCGCTGCCTGCCGGCTGGCCGACGACCCGTAGACCTGCCGCGTGATGCGGCTCGCGATCTGGCGCAGCGACAGGATGTGCAGCGGCACGCTCATGATGGACGGCTGCAGCGCGCTCTGCGGGAGGACCCGCTCGGGCGTGATGCAGTCGTCGTCGACGGCGGCGAAGGGCGTCACGTCGATGTCGTCGTCGTGCAGGGCAAACGGCCGCCCCAGCGCGATCGACACCACGCGGTCCATCATGTAGATGGAGAAGAAGATGCGCTTCCGCCGCTCCGCCACGTCCACCGGCAGCTTCTCGTAGGTGGCGGCCGCGTGCAGGCCCAGGCCGAGGGCCACGCGGGCGGCCATGCCGACCAGGAACCACGTGTCTGTCAGTGGTCAGCTTGTTAGAATGTCTGGGTATAGAATATAGAAAGCGCAGCATGGAGTTTGTAGACGCACTAGGACCCAGCTGGTTGAAAAACGAGTAGGACACCTGCAGCGTCAGCACCTCGAGCGCCGCCATCTCGTCGAGCGCGAGCGCCTGCTCCGAGTACTGCAGGGCCTTGTTGTAGTACAGCATCGGCTCCGACTCCTCGGTCAGCGACACCGACGAGAACGCCGTGGCGCCGATGGCGAGCACCATCCAGAGCCGGAACAGCGCCAGCGCCGACAGCGAGGCAGCTGCCGCAAGCGGGTCGGCGCGCATCTGCTGCAGCGTGGTCATGAACTCGCTGCGCACGATGATGGGATACAGCGTGTTGGAGTGCGAAAAGTAGAAGTCGACGAGCATGCTGACGTGGGCCTCGTCGTCGTCGCCGTCGTCGCCACTGCTATCATTGCCGCCGCCCCTGCTGCCCTTGGCCGCCGTCATTGGCGGCCACGTGAGCCCGACCAGTGCCGTGTTGGGCTCCATGATGTCGGTGAGGAAGACGTCGCCGAAGAGCAGCGGGTAGACGGAGATGCTCTCGCCGAGGCTCTGCAGCACCGACGCGTTGAACAGGTCGGACGGCGAGTCGCAGTTCATCAGCTGCGGCTCGTTGCTGCTGCTGTTGACCGCGGTCTCGTTGCTGAACACGAAGTCGGCCTTGTCGGGCGTCAGCCGGCAGAGGACCAGCTGCGTCAGCTTGGCAAACGACACGCCCGACGAGGAGCCGACGTGGCGCTCGGCGGCCGCCTCGAGCGACAGCGACTTGAGCTCCTGGGCAAAGGACGGCGACGTCCCCGCCGGCGGCTGCGGCTGCAGCTGGGACTGGGGCTGTGGGTATGCCTGGGACTGCGGCGTGCCCATGTAGGTCTGCGTAGGCGTCGGCTGCGAGGGGGGCCGCATTCCCGCTGCCGCGGAATGGCTGGTCATCGAGGCCGCCACGGAGGCCGCCACGATCGTCTCATCATCGGGACCCGCACTGCTGATACTGGGGGGCGGTGGTTCGAAGAACATGTCATCCGCAGCACCAACACCCTGGTCCAGCCCGGCCACACCCGCAGCGGGCAGCAATGGCTGTTCGGCCCGGCCAGCCTGTGCATGGACGGCGGCGGCGGCGGCGGCGGCGGAGGTCTCCTTCTCCAGCGCCTGCAAGCGTGCCTCCAGCGCACGAACGTATCTGGTCAGAGACAATTAACACATGGTCATTAACACACGGTCGGCCCATCCGCCTGGCTGCTCACGCAATGGGATACGAGGCCGTCGTCTGGCTCTCGTTGTCCAGGAAGCTGCAGCGCACGCGCGCCTGCTGGCAATTCCGGCAGGCCGGCAGCACGCGGTCGCATCGCTTCTTGCGCTTGTGGCAGCGCGCACACGACGTGCGCGCCTCGGGCGACAAGGTGGCCGACATCTTGGTGATGCAGATCGATTGTGTGTTGTTCGTACTCGTACAGCGTCGTGCGGCGGGGAGTCCGAGGACAAATGGGGTCCGTGAAGATAAGCCGGTTTATACGCAGTATGACTCGCGGGCGTTTGTTATCTCTGGGGGCTGCGACTAGCTCATGCGGGATCCTGGCTATCTGGATGACCATCGGAAACTACCGAATTCGGCTGTAAGTACCTACAAGCGCGAACTCCATACGGGGAAAGCGGGAGGACGATCTTCTCTGGAATTCTGGTGACTTGGACTCTCGATTCCCCTGCTTTGATCGCATCCTGCCGTCAACGACATATCGACAAGGATTTTCGCATGCATTACGAGTTTTCTACTTTCTGGACATATCTGCTTTTTTTGGTGCTAGGGATTCCCCTTCACGAAAACGGCCGGAGTCTCCTCCGGTGCCATTGGCTGGATGGAACAAGCGGACCGACGGGGTGAGAAACAAAGAAGAGGCCGAGCGAGGCAAGAAAATCCAGGGCTTGTTATCGATTGCATAGGAACGAAGCTGCGACATGCTTCAATGCATTCTCTTTTACTAGAAGCTCTTGAAGGAATAATATCGGCAAACTGCAAGCTGCACACTGCTTCTACGCCGTACAGAGCCCATAGCTAAGGAGATAAAGAGTGACGGCCTATAGATAGCGTGGAATCTTTGTAAAAAAAAATCATGTGCTTATTAACAGTGGCGAGAAAGCTTCCGGGATATTGCGCCTTGTATTTCCGTTGGAACGGACAACAAAGCATGCGGAGAGTTGACAAGCTTAAGCTGTTAGAGGGTATATGTGTTTATATAATATGAGAAGGGGCTGGTTCATATTATCATTTTCGATAATAATTGCTTAAAAAGGCCAGGGGAGAATTGGTACATTTCATCGTGCCTGAACACAAAACGCGGGACTTGTTTCTATCGTAGAAAACTAATAATAATATTCTTCTATAACCGTTCTGTCCTTTCTCTTTTTTTCTTTTCCCTTTTGTTTTAGCCTCATATGCGGCCAGCCTTCTACTCCGCTCTCTGGTGTGCTTCCATCATTTGCACGGGATTTTGTATCCATGTTTCGTATAAGAAAAGGGGCATATTTCACTTTCAGAATATGTAATATTCTCTAATAAATATGCAATTCAAACAAGGACTGTGCTTGCAGTTCTTAGAAGGGGGCCATCAAAGAAGTTACTAGCTATCTGCACAATTACCGATTGCACGACCCGATCACATTGTAAAATAAATAGTCCCCCGCCCCCTTTAGTCTTCTGTTGCCTTTGGCAGTCTTGAATTGGGATACGCCGGCACGTGGCTGTTTAGATAGTCCTACGGGAAGGGCGGCACCCCGTCGTTGCTCTTGAGAACATGCAGCGACTGGATTTGCTCGTTCAATATTAAGCATGTGCCCTCTGTCACATGGTGGACGGAGTCTTCTCGCCTCTAACTTGTACATAGTTTTTATCGCTGTGCAGCATGTACACGTGACATTATCGGGCCTTTGAATTCATTCGACTGGAAAGACTCTGTTCTTGCAGCTTCTGTATTCCAAGATTCGGCTGTTGTATGTACTTTAAGGAGGAGACATGAAAGATCAAGGGCATGACAAAGATTAGTTCGTGACTGGAAAACAGCGTCAAAAGGCTGCTTGATGTCGTGATGATCAGATTCAGATTCAACGCGGCTTGGGAGTTCTCTTAGAATTTTCGCAACTGGAAGCTGAAATGTTTTCTCGTTTATGCCGACAGTTCTCTCTATGATGAAAGAGGTACTGTGCCAAGTGGCTTATCTACAGAACCCATTCGCAGCACAAAACTCTAGATAGCTAATCGCCTCGAGCTTGCGTAGTAGATTTATTCAACTTGACTTATTTCAACAGAGGTTTGTCTTAAACTGCCGTGGAAAGACACAAATATACTTGGAGCGGAGCCAGGGACGCCGGTGGATCAGAAGGCACATGGGAAAAGGAGAAGAGTTGGTCGTGATTAACGTGGCTGTGGCGATCTGTGATGGTGAATGGTGATTTTCATTTCAATTTCTCTGCTCATCACCGTCATGGCCTGCATCTGTTGATTTTCTCTTGAGCACTTTTGGTCTCCATTCGAAACCAGTATTTGATATTTCATGTTTTGTATTTTACCGTCGATATTTGTGTTCAGTCTTGGATTGATTTCTTTGTCTCTGCATCTTCCCATCTCGTCTTTCCAGTTT
Organism: Sporothrix brunneoviolacea; assembly: GCA_021396205.1. Lineage (NCBI taxonomy): Eukaryota > Fungi > Ascomycota > Sordariomycetes > Ophiostomatales > Ophiostomataceae > Sporothrix > Sporothrix brunneoviolacea. The sequence continues at coordinate 19,358 of WNYD01000127.1, forward strand.
CTCTCCTTATTCGCTCACCCAGACTAGTTTCCAGCCAATCTGGGAGCCTTGTCCACGAGCGCCAGCCCGGTTAGAATGTGTTCATCTCTTTTCAAGTTTCTTTGCAGACTCTGCGCAAGGACGGCACTTCAATCCGGGGTAATCCACCCAAACTAGACCGGCAGAGACGGCTGGAACATCGATTCGCAGAGAGGGAATTTCAAATAAAAATCTTCTTCTTCTTCTTCTCCTCCCACATTTATTCTTCTAGTTATCTTTTCACAAGTGCCGGAGATTTGCAATTTACCCCGTGCGGGGCGAGAGAGGCGAGTAAGGCGAGAATAGACGTGCTTTGATAGAGCGGTTATAGATTGGCTCTTGATATAATAGCCTTTCGCGTGGAGTATACTACACGATATAGCCAGAGCGAGGGAGCGAGCATATCAGCCATGTAGATTACGGCCTTTCCTCCGGCAATTGTGGACCGCGTCGGCCGGGGCGACCACAACCTATGACAGCCCGGTGTCCGAAATTGATCTCTTTTCCTTTGTATATTTTCTATTTGGCGATGCCAATAATAGATCACGCAGCATGAAAATCACAGGATGTCATTACTGGCAAAAGACAAAAAATCAACAAGGGGGCATCCAATAGACTCGCCTGGCGCCAAAAACCAGAGCCGACCGCCTGGCAGACGTCTTCCCTTCCTCCATGCCTCCCCCAGACGAAGCAGATACCGAAGCGGTATTTCGCCGAGAAGGATGGCCACCCACACTTTCTCTGGCCCTCCCTCTTCTAGACCCGCGTATATATAGACGGGGTGAGGGCGTCGCCATAGGCTGCCTTGGCAGTCTGCTCTTCTTCTTCTGCCTGATCTCCCAGTCGTGCCCGTTTGGCTTTTCATCGTCTTGCCTGTCTTTTGTCTCGTTGTCTGTCCTGCATTACTTGACCCTCTCCTAGTCAACAATACCATCACTGCCACACAGCCACCATCATGAAGTCTCTCGCTGCCGTTGTGGCCGCGCTCGCCGCCACGGCTGAGGCTGGCCTGCGCTTCGGCTGCTCCACGCTGACCATCCAGCGCCTCGACCCGGTCGTGCAGCCCGACTCGACCCCGTCGTCGCACCTGCACCACATCGTCGGCGGCAACCAGTTCAACGCGACCATGACGGGCGACGTCGGCGCGCGCGGCACCTGCACGACGTGCCAGATGGCCGAGGACTTCTCCAACTACTGGACGGCCGTCATGTACTTCAAGAACCCGACCAACGGCTCGTACCACCGCGTGCCCGTCGTCAACAACGCGGCGCTGGCCTCGGGCACCACGGGCGGCATCACGGTCTACTACACGCAGTACGACCTGTCGCGCGACAACCTCAAGAGCCAGCCCATCACGACGTTCAAGCCCGGCTTCCGCATGACCGTGGGCAAGCCCGGCTCGACGGCGGCCGAGGGCAAGACGCACGTCGGCCTGTCGTACAACTGCCTGACGACGCTGCTCAACCGCGGCCCCGAGATGCGCGACTTCCCGACGAAGCCCTGCCCGGCCGGCATCTTCGTGACGCACCACTTCCCCGCCTGCTGGGACGGCAAGAACCTCGACAGCCCCGACCACCAGTCGCACATGTACAACACGGTCAAGTACGACGGCTTCACGAACGCCGGCCCCTGTCCGTCGTCGCACCCCGTGCGCGTGCCCCAGGTCGTGTACGAGACCGTCTGGGACACGACCAAGTTCGCCGGCCTCTGGAAGGAGGGCCAGCCGCAGCCCTTCACCTGGAGCTTCGAGGGCACCAGCGGCTACGGCACGCACGCCGACTACATGTTCGGCTGGAAGGGCGACGCCCTGGAGCGCGCCATGGCGAAGTCCGAGTGCTTCTACGACGGCTGCGGCGCCATCAAGAAGCAGAGCATGGCCGACGCCAACAAGTGCACGGTCAAGGAGATGGTCAAGGAGAACATCGACGGCTGTAAGTTTGCTCCCTCCTGCCTTGCGGCGATGGCGGCGATGACGGTGAACGTTCTGTGATAAAGTTGCTGACAAAACATCAACAGGGACCTCGTCCATTCCCGGCATGAGCAGCATGTAAATTTGGAGTTGGCAAGATCGTAAGATAGCCAGACAAGCAAAGGAGGGTGTTTTCGGAGTGTGTTGACCATGGCGGGCCTCGATACTTTTCAGTGCCTATTTTTTTTTTCGTTTCTTCATAATTTGCTTCGAAAACTTGTGACGGGTCTCTGTATCTCGCGCCCTTCTCACTCGCTTTCTTCATTCAATTCAACAAGCTATTTATCCTCTCTACGCGTAAGCCCCAAGACATGGCGATGGTATTAGAATACCATTGATAAAGAAGACGGGCATCGAATAACATATCCGAGCTCTAAGAAATCGAAATTCGCTGACCACCCCCCTTTTATGTAAACTTGCTCTTCACGGCGCCCAGGACCAGCCCCCGCTTCTGCCTCGACACAAACTTGTTTACGTCGTCCGCCCAGCCCTGGCTCTGCTCCTGCAGGCTGTCGAGGCTGTCGCTCATAAACGTCATCTTCTCCGCCCGCTGGTTGATCTGCCGCGACAGGTACTGGCCCCATCCCTCCTGCCGGGCCACCCCTGCGGCCACCCCCCGCGTGCTTCCGTAGGCGCCGCCTGAGCCTCCTGGCCCGCCGCTGCCGTACCGCGCCAGCCGCTCCTCCTCGGCGGTCGCCGCCATCATCCGCTTGCTCGGGGGGCGGTCGGGCCCGCCGATCAGCAGGTCCAGGTCCATCGGGGAGACGTACTGCGTGCCCGAGATCCACTGCAGGTTGCTGATCGCGGGCCGCGGCGGCACGGCCAGGTCCGGGTTGACGAGCGTGTCCCCCCGCTGCTGCCCCTCCTGCTGCAGGCCCGCATTGCGGCCCCACGCCGAGACGACGACCAGCTCCGAGGGCCCCGACCAGCCGTAGACGTCGCCCGTCGAGGTCACGACGGCCTCGGCGTGGCGGGACGGGTCGAAGCCGGACAGGGGCGCCTTGCTGATCTCTTTGAGGCCTGGCAGGGAGAACGCGCGCAGGCTGCCGTCGCCGAAGACGCCGACGAGCGCGTAGCCGTGCAGCTCAAAGTACGTAACGGAGGCCGCGTAGCAGAAGGCGTCGTCGAAGGACTTGGAGGCGCCCTTGGCCGCGACGGGCTTGAAGATGCGGGCCTCTTTCCGGGTGGCTGGGGTATGTGTTAGCGGAAGAAATGAAAAGAAGGGATGTACGGTACGAAGAACACAAGACTCACCAACAACCAGCGTCCCATTGACGTGCTGGCCGCTCCGCAGCCCCGCCACCGCGGCCCCCGTAGCCGTCGCCGACGCGCCCGTCTCCGACACGATGGGGCAGATGGCGACGATCCTGTCCTTGAGGTCGACGAGGCCCGCGACCTTGGCCGAGTAGCCGTTGCCCGCCGGCAGCAGCTCGAAAGTGATGACCTTGCCCTGGTTCGTGCCCACGAGGCACACGAGGCTCGAGTACGACTTGCCCTCGAGCGAGAGCACGGCGAACTCGATGACGACGGGGAAGTCCTTCTGGCTGGAGGCGCCGCTGTGTTTTCCTAAAAAGGACGGCCGCTTGTCGGACTTGGCAAAGTCGGCCATGGCGCCGTGGAAGATGACGGCGGGCCCGCGCAGGTCGACGATGCTGAGGAAGCCGTTCTCGGAGCCGGCCGCCACGAAGCCGACGTCGGACACCTTGAGGGCGCTGACGGGGCCCTGCAGCATCTCGTAGCGCACCCACGGCTGCAGGCCGTCCTGCAGCGTGTCCTCGGTGCGCGCGCTGATGTTCGTGAAGCCGCCCGGGTTGGACTGCAGAGGTGCTTCGCCCGCGGCCGAGCCGACGCGGCCGTACGTCTTGTTCGAGCCCCACCGGAACAGGACCACCTCGCCCTGGCGCGTGCCGGCCGCGAACTCGCCCGTGCCCGCGGCCAGCGACAGCGCCGACACGTCGACGTCGCGGTCGCGGTCGACGGCGCGCGCCACGTCGACCTGCAGCTGGGCGGCGTTCTCGATCTCGTCGCCGTGGCCCACGTCCCAGAGGCGCACGGTGCCGTCGGCGTGCGCCGTCTGCACGATGTTGCGCCGCTCGTAGCGCCGGCGCGGCTTGGCGGCCTCGGCGCCGCCCCGCAGCAGCGGCGCGCCCAGGTTGCGCTTCTCGGTCAGGCCCAGCCACCGCTCGCGCGCCATGGTGGTCAGGGCGAACGTGCCGACAAAGGGGGACACGAACGACAGCGACGGGTGCAGCTGGTTGGTTGGGCTGATGGGGTAGCCCGAGGGGAAGCTGAGGGTGAGCATCTCGCCCGAGTTGAGCAGGGCGAAGACGGCGATGGGGTCCTGGGCGCCGCCGTAGTGCGGCGAGAGGCGCGGGGCGAGGCAGAACCCGGTCACGTCGGTGCCCAGCGGCGTCGGCAGCACCTGCTGGCGCTTGCCCTTGAAGTGGTCCGACAGGATCTGCCAGGAGGAGGTCGCGTAGACGGGCGTGGGGCCCAGCTCGAGGAACGTCAGGCCCTTCTCGGGCGCGTCGAAGGCGAGGCCGCCGGCGATCAGCAGCGCCGTGTCGTCCGGGTTCTTCTTGCCGCACCAGGCGATCTGCACAAACGGGTCGAGCAGGTGCGGGCCCCCCGGGTTGGGCACGGGCCGGTCGACGTCCACGTCGTAGAGCGTGCGCGCCATCACCACGCGGCCGTCCTTGGGGTCCCAGAACACGAGGCTGCCGTCGTCGTGCGCCGTCAGCACGAACGTGCCGGTCGGGTGCCACAGCGCCTGCGTCAGGCGCGGCTTGCGCTGCAGGTGGGGGGTCTCGCCGTTGCCGCCGGGGGCGCCCGCGGGCACGACGTACTCGAAGTACTTGAGCGCCTCGTTCTGCTTGAAGGAGTACAGCACGGCGCCCGTCGCGTAGCCGATCAGCAGCTGGCCGGCGTCGCGCGGGTGCAGCTGCATGGTCACGAGGTTCATGGCCGCCGACGCCAGCGTGCCGACGCCGCCGCCCCGGATGCGCGGGTCGAGACCGCCGCCGCTGCCGCCCGTCGCCCGGGTGCGCCACAGGTTCGGCACGCGGAAGGGCGACAGGCGCTCGCGGTCCAGGTCAAAGGCCACGACGTCGCCGTTGGTCAGGCCCAGGAACGCCCAGTCCAGCATGGGGTCGGTGATCATGCACACGGCGGCGCCCGCCGACGCCGAGCCGCCGATGCGGTCGCCCGTGTCCAGGTTCCAGATGGCCAGCTCGCTCTTGGCATCCAGGCTGACTAGGCGGTTCGCGCTGAACTGGATCTGGCGCAGCGACGCGCCGCCCTTGGGCCGGATGACCTTGCTGACGCGGCCGCCGCCGTAGACGTAGATGGTGCCGCGGCCGAAGCGCGACTGGGTGGTGCCGACGGCCAGCAGCGACTGGACGGGGTCGTATGCGACGCAGCTGTGGGTGGGTTAGCAACAGACCGAGATAGGTCTTGATAAGTCAGGTAGCTACCTGATCTGCGAGTCCACGCCGTAGCGGATCTGCTCCTCCGGCGTGAACAGATTCGGAAGAATGCCCGCCGACAGGTCGTTCTGCATGCCCGCCTGCTTCCCCCGGATGAAGCTCGCCATGGTTGCGGTGTAGTCTTGTTCCGTTCGGGCTCCAGGGTGCCGCCCAATTTCTTGCTGGTTCTCTATCCCTCGCTGTCTCGCGATGCCGGCAATCCGACCAAGGACGTCGTAGGCTGCTGTGCTTGGGGCTGTCGGTAGTGGGGCTGCCAGGCTAAAAGCAGACAGCTGCGTCATGCCTAAGCTTGGCAAGGCGAATGCGAGCGAACACACGTGATATGCCACGCGGATTTTCAGTAAAATGGCGGATACGAGCCCTATGACGGACAAGACACGAAATCACATGATGATGTCGGCTGTTCTTTAGTCCGGCTCCCCACGTTGGACCCTCCTCACTTGCTGGCGTATCAAGACGAACGCGATTAACGTTAATCTTCTCATTCAGGCACATGCCCCACGAGGCAAGTTGCTTGTATGAACGCCATAGTACTTGGCCATAAATACCATGTCATCCACCCTCTTGTACAAATCCGACGAGCCGGCCGAAGACCGCCGCAAACGGAAGAGGCCAGTGATTTCGTGCAACGAGTGCCATCGAAGAAAGCAAAAGGCGAGGAGACCTTCCGTGCCCGCAGTACCTCTCGTGCTAACCCAGATATATAGTGTGATCGTCTCCAGCCGTGTTCCAACTGCATCAAGAGAGACAAGAAGGTAAATTCACCGATTGTTTCAAAACACATACATATGGTCACTGACTGATGGTCTCTGGCCGACAGCACCTCTGTGTATACACGCACGCGGAGACTGAGCCATTATTTGAGTCGCGAGCAGTCCAGGATCTCGATGGAGCATCTGACTTCTCCCAATCTGCTGCAGGCAATCCATTAGCCCAGTTTGAATTCAAGGCGCCATCCGACAACCGCCTCAGGAACGTCTCTGACTTGCTCGGCTACTCGGAGAACAGCACGACCGGAACTTTGGGTCTCATCAGGATAGCAGGGGATGCAGCGCAGAGTCCTGCCCTGGCCTATCAGGACGCCGCTGCTTCGAGCAAGGACATGGCTGCTCGCTACAAGAGCCTAGTCCGTCAGCTGCCGTCTCAGAAGCACATCCGAGTGCTGGTACAAGCCTTTTTTTCGGAGATCGAATGGTACTATGGCGTCATCGACCAGGCCGTCTTCACACAGCAGCTGCACGTGTGGAATCGCGTCTCGTACGCCACTCTCAACGAGGGTCCTCTCAAACTGCAACCGGATACCCGCGCTTTTCCTGCAGTGCTCTTTCAGGTCCTCGCGCAGGCACTGCTGTTTCTGCCCACCAGGAATGCCCCCGGTCTCAGCGACATCAAATACGCCCCCGAGATGACATTTGCGGACCTGGCATGCGAATACAGCGATGCCGGCTCTGACATTGCGTCGATGCTCGGGAGGAGGGACGTGACGCTGGTGAAAGTGCAGGCAGGTTTGCTGAGGGCATCGTTTCAAAAAAGCGTGAGTTCTGTCGTGGAAGCCTGGCACACGATCGGGGCCACCATCCGCGATGCGCAGGAAATCGGGCTGCACTGTGCAGACACACTCGTCCTGGATGATACCGTGGACATGAGCAATATAGCCGGCTCCTTAAAGGCTCTGCAAGAGGTGGAGATACGCGCAAGGCTCTGGCTGGTGTTGCATCTGTGGGATGGCCATATGGGCGTCGTCCTTGGGAGGCCAATGTCCACCAGACTAAACGCCAACAGCTGGACCTCTACCTTCGCAGACATTGCGAGAAGGAAGGAGGTGTTTGGACAAAGCGATAACCTGACGCCGTTTTCGGTTATCCTCTGGGGCTATAAAACGGCATACAGGTATCTGCAAGACATCCCGGAACTAGAGTCCCTAGGGGGCGCAAGCGGAGACAAGCACCGCCTTCTCGAACGTATGCATGCCGCCATATTGGACAGCATGCATGGCCTACCAGAATGGGCCCACGCCAACAGCCACAACGACTACGATCCGTCATTCTTGCGCTCCTGCCCGTGGCTCCCAGCCGCCCGCGAGACCCTGTTCACCGAGATACACTTTGCCCTGCTCGCGCTGCATCGGCCATTCATCTTCTCCACACCAAGCAGCCGAGATCGGGCACACGCAGCGGCGCTTCAGATCCTTGCGTCACAGAACCGTCTGTTTGGCATGACAGAGCCGCGGGAGTACCTGCCCTTCAACTTGATCTTTGCCACGTTTGATGCCATGGTCCTGCTTGCCACGGTCTACATCCTGTTTCCCAACGAGAAACCGGAGCGGCTCGACGAGTCGCTTCGCAGCATTGAATGGGGCCTAGCCCGATTGGACACCATGAAGGCATCCAACAGAATGGCTGCCTGTGCATTTGACATCGTCCAAACGCTCTATACGAAGATACGCAGGAGTCGTACCTTGATCGTCCAGCCGGGCCGCAATGATGGCTCGGACGGAACGCCAACACAACAGAGCGACAATACAACATCCGACTTGGCAGTAAGCTTGCCGTCTGGAGAGGAGCTGGCGGCCATGCAGTTCGGGGTCTTCCTGCCGAACCTCGCCGACATGCCGCCCCCACAACCCCTGCACGACTTGATCCTCCAGACAAGCGAGCTCTCTGGCGAGCAGACGTGGCCGACCTCAACGGGGACGCCGTCCCAAGACCTACCATGCGATGACCTTTGGCGGCTGATCAACCAATTCCCATGAATGAGCGGAAACATGATCACGTTATGAAAAGGACTACGGCACATTTATGACACGCACTGGACAAACAGAGGCTGAGGCGAGAGTGCATTTCCATAGCATAGGGTTGCGGAAACCCAGTCGGATGGGGGCGATATGCCGGGGATGAAACCAAATCGGAAGACATTTTATTTGACGTTCCTTTTCCTAGAATTGAATCTCCTATTTAATTTCTGCAAACCAGGCGGCAATGTCGCCTACGTTGCGGTCGACACAGTCCGGCTGGTCGTAGTGCTGGAAGTGCGAGACCTCGTTGTTCCAGATGAGCTTCTTGTGCGTGGTCGGGATGGACTCGAAATGCCGCTTGGCCGCCGGCGCGTTCATGCAGTTGTCGCCGTGGATGATGAGGGCCGGCTTCTGGAGCTTGGCCACACCAGGGACGGTCGTGTACGAGAAGTGGTCGAGGTCGCTCATGATGGCGTAGCGGTTGTCAAAGTTCTTGAGCGTCCAAGGCCCGTACCAGGACCAGACCAGCGGGCCGGGGAGGCCGGCGTGCGACCCCACCGTCGGATCGGCCGCCGTCTTGTCCACCAGTGGCTGGTACACCACTTCGCCTGTTGTGTCGTAGAGCTCGCGCGCCTTCTTGGCCCGCTCGAGGCGCGCCTGGTAGAGCGCCTCGCCCTGCGCCGGGGTCGGCATCTTGAGCGCGCCAATGTCCACGCCCGGTGACCAGGCCACGCAGCCCGCGCAGATCATGTAGATGTCCGTCTCGTGGTCGCGGAAGTAGCCCGAGACCGAAGCCACGCCGACCACGCGGCTGTCGTGCGAGGCAATGTCCAGGGCCTCCGGGCCGCCCTGGCAGATGCCGGCAACGAAGAGCCGCTTGGCATCGACGTCGCCGCGGCTCTCGAGGTAGTCGAGCCCGGCCACGGCGTCCTCGTTCTTCATCTTGGGGTTCTCTAGCCGCCGCGGCAGGCCCGTGCTCTCTCCGACGGTGCGCGGGTCAAAGATCAGAGCGGCATAGCCCTCGTCGGCCAGGCGCGTCGCATATTGCAGCGGCGCCTGCTCTTTGATGAATGAGTAGGGGCCGATCAGCACAACCCCCGGCGGGTTGGCCACGTTGGTCGGGCGATAGAGGATGCCTGCGATCGTCTCCCCGTGAGACGGGTAGGTCACCTTTTCGGTGGTGTATTGTCCGTGAGAAGGCATCGTAGGAACAGGAACAGAAATAGCTCGATGGCGAGTTCTATTGTATCGATGGCTTTCTGAAGGTGTCTGGAGGCAGGGTAACCTTTGCGACGGAAGGACGGGAGTTCATACTGGAACTTTATAGACGAGGAGTCCCGTATCTAACTTGCAGGAGAGTTCATAGCTACGATATCTCCGCATCTCCGCAGGACGAGGTATAAGCAAACCTCTGTCAGCGCCTCCCCGACGCCTTCGGACGCCAAACATTAGAGGTGCAGATCCAATAGTGGGTCCATCGCCGAAAAAAGTGGGCCAAAGCCCCGAAAAGCTGAACACACCTCCGAAAAGAACGTCATGCGGCGGTACTTACGGGTGCTGCTTAACAGAACTAGGAAGAATTTATCTGTTAAGCAGGGATAAAGGATTGGGTGAAAATTATAAGCAGACAGTGGCGGTCCTTTAACAAAAGGTCGTATTGTGCAGGGTGCAAGATTTAATCTGACCGATTCAACTCTCGATTCGCGCGGGACTCTATCTCCATTATGAGGATAGCCCTCGGCATGCTTCTCGGTGTGGCCGATGCCCCAGACGCGATCTCACGATGATGCCTTGAGTAGGAGAGTCTCTGCAAATGTGGTGAGTCTTTGGGGAGTTATGTTCTGTAAGAACCTAAGAAAGTGTAAGATATCAATGAATAGATGAGGTTGGTGAACTTGGCAGTATAGCAGGTACACAGGACAACAAGGTCATGTAGATGTGTTATTCAGACAAGCGGTAACGACTGGGTTCTCTTCCTTTTAGTAAGGTCGAGAGGTCACTCTCATATGCACATTGAATCTCAGTTTCCCTCAGTCCTCTTGACTGATGCCCACTGAGGTTAGGCACTTGATTATTCTGCCTGGTCGGACCGTTTTAGGCACCTACATTGCGGCCTTGTGGGAGAATAGTGGGAAGAGACTACTCGTACGTTCGAATATGTATACGGAGCAAGTAAAAGTGGCCCACGTTTGGGACTTCTTGAAGAAAACCGAAAATACGGAGTTATCGTTCAGCGATTAGCCCTTGAGCCGTCAGCACGCCGTACATAGAGGCGTGGGACAGGCGGACCACTAGGTGTCAGTACATAAAGTTCCCACCTACGTCACGTGAGAAAGGCAAAACTGTTTGGAAATGCCTTTTCTACTACCAACTAGGCCATCCTAGTCAAAAAGAGTGCACACTCTCTAAGAGAGCTTCTAGTGGCGTATATTGGGACTTAATCATTTCAACTCTTGCCTGTGCCAGGAGGACCTTCGCTGGAAATAGAAAATAGTGAATAAGAAAACTATAGATAAGGTACGGCCAGAATTTACTTGCTTCGCCAGGTGCTTTACGTGTACTGTTATGCGGTTCTCTCATTTGTATCTTTGCGTTTTTGGCTTACCACGATCGTGAGAGAAGCAGTTGATTTATTGTTAAAAGGCGAGTTCTTAATTCTATCTAATATACCTTGGGTGAATATGTACACTACCACTGACTGAGAGAAGAGGCATTCTGACACCCTGTTTCATACATGCACGGCCGCGGCCACACCGCAGAAAGTTTACTCCGTGCTGGGACGGTGCATTAGACATTGCATGACTGGTTGCTTTATCCGTAGAGCCCTAGCCGCCTCCACTGCTCCCTCGCAGTTGGTCTCGCGCTTCCATGAGGGCGTGGCCGAGCCGGTTCTCACCCCAGTGCTCGCGGAAGCTCATGGCATGCTTCTCGGTGTATCCGATGCCCCAGACGCGGTCGCGCGAAGCCGCCTCGACGAGCAGCCGATTGCCCGTTGCCAGCAGCTTGCCGCGCAGCTTGGGGTTCTGGCCGAACTTGGCCACGTTGCCGGCGACGACCACCGCGCTCTTGACGGGCATCCACCGGTCCTCGGTGAATCCCTGGACCTGCTTGCCAAGACGCTTCTGCTCTTTGGGGTCGGCAGTGGCTAGTACACGGCGCATGGTGTCGGTGTCCCCGAAGCGCGCGGCTTTGCAGTACATCATGAACTGCTCTGCACATGAGAAGGTAATTGCGGGCTCATCTGCTGATGCCGGATGTGTTACGGTTGGCTGCTCCACAACGGTCTCAATAGCCAACTTGTCGACGGTGAAAGCGGCTGGGAACCACTGGCATAGTTCACCATACTTTGCGTCAGGCATGTAAAAGAAGAGTGGCATGTCGTTGGGCAGGTCCTTGTCGCTTTCGCTCTTGTTTTTATCATTCTTGTGCGTCTCACTCTTGTTCTTGTCGTTCTTGTGTGTTTCGCTGTTGAGCTTGTCATTCTTCTTTGTCTCGCTCTTCTTGTGCTTTGGTGACACAGAATCTTTTGTAGGCTTCTGGTCGTGCCCCTTGTTTGCGTTCCGGTTCGCCTTCATTTTCACGGTGTTGATATTCGCAGGATGAATCTGCGATTCTATTCACGAGATGAATGTGCAGTGCTATTCGCAGGATGAACCTGCGATGCTATTCACGAGATGAATGTGTAGTGCTGTTCGCAGGATGAACCTGCGATGCTATTCGCAGGGTAAATCTGCGATGCTGTTCGCAGGATAAATCTGTGATGCTATTCGCAGGATGAACCTGCGATGCTATTCGCAGGATAAATCTGCGATGCTATTCACGAGATGAATATGCAGTGCTATTCGCAAAATGAATATGCGATGCTATTCGTAAGATGAAAATGTGAAAATTAGACGTATTTTGGCGTGTTGATGATTTGTATGAGGAGGAGAGAAAGCATAGAAGAAGGATGAAGGATGGAAAAAGAAAGCAAAACGAGAAGAAAGGGTTGATTTATATATGCTGCGGATGTATGACCCTTCGCCCCTTCTTGTCTCGTGAGCGGCAGTCCTGACTCAAGAGCACTCAACGATTATTTCCAGTGTTGTTCGGGAAACAAGTGGAAACTTCAAGGGAGGTGAGCTGAGATGCCCCTTGGAGAGAGAGAACTGCAATTGAAGACCCGCGTGACATATCATGTGCGTGCTGATTCGCATTCCTTCCTGCGCGGCTGTGCCGCCAGGGTCGTGGAGCGCCCATCCCTCCTCCATGACAATATCGCCAAAAAGCTTCAAGCCAGCAAAAAACAGTAGAAAAAAAAGGAAGAAATTGGGGTTTAGATTGCTAGCCTTCTCTATCTATTTTGAAATGACTCCCTAATTACTATTATCTTTTATCTCTGGTGGCCGCCGCCTGACCTCGAGTAGTCGGAAGCCGCCAGACCTCTGATCACCAGCGGCAGGAACATCCCTAGTTCAGGCAATTACTTTGTCTGAGCCCATGGCCAACAACATGACTGTTTCTGGAGCAGGCTCCATGGTGCAAGGCCCCCTGTTAGGCGCTGCTTAGATCGTGCTAACTAAGCGTGTCCCGATGGCTGCCAGAACAAGGAATCAGGCTACGTGACGTCACACACGCCATTTGCCAGCCTGGTGGGAGGGGTAATTCCACCAATTGCCCGCAGCCTTTGGCTCCACTCGAAGCTCGCTTTCACCTCATCGTGAGATGAATTTGTAGACGTAGATGCATTTGTATGATGATGGGAGAACGAAGGGGGAAGAAGGGCAAAAAAAGAGAGAGGGAGGGAAAGAGATCACTGCATGTGTAGATGGCAAGATTGTGAATAATTTTGGGCTTGCGAAACGGGATGTGGAAAATAGTAAAGGAGAAGAGAGAAAAAGAAACAAACCAACAACAAGGGACATCGGCGCACAGGACCTCGAAGTGAGTCACAAGATACGTCGCTTAAACAGTCGCGCGCACAGAATAAGTAACGCGTAAAAAATAATAAAAATAATAAAAATAATAAACAAAATTTTCTGCGGCAAAATGTTTTTGGTCGCCCGCTCCCTCTTCTTACAACCTCCTTTCGACAGCCACGCTGCAAGCGAGTTTGGCGTTTCCGTTCTCAGCAGGCCAATTTGACTGCTCCTTGCGCTTCTCCCTTTTCATTTTCGATAAGCATATTGAACTTCTCTTGCTCTTCACGCCTTCCTTGCCTCACTGCCGCACTCGTGGTTTCTCTCCTACTATGTCTATCCTTACGGCCCACGACGCAAATGAGCTCGTCGAGCGCGATCTCCTGCGTGAAGGCGACGAAAAGGGAACCATCAAGCTCCACAAGCGACTTCTCAATCGCTCAAGCGACAAGGAGAACGAGGAGATCCCTCTGGCTCGGACGTTTGCTAGGGGATCGGTCGACGAGGAGCGCGCCTTCGCCACCATTCCCTCGGCCCTGGTCTCCCTAGAGACCACGAAGTACGTCGGATTCTCCTCCCAGGCGGCAGACGAACTTTGGAACAAATGGCAGGACGCCTGGCCGGCGCCTACGAACGACCCCTCGTCCCAAGAACCTCGGCGGGAGACGGACGCGGTCGACGACGGGTTCCGCGGCCTCCAAATGCCGTTTCTCGACTTCTTGCTCGGCCGGATCGAGTCAGTGAGGGACGACGTTGACGAAGAGGACGACGACAGTTGTTCTGCCTTCCTGGCGGCGTGCGGTTTGAATCCGTCGACATGTGCCGCAATCATGGACCGTCGATTCGCTGCGATCCGAAACACCCAATCCTGCGCGTTCTGGGCAACGGACACCGTACAGCAAAGATTCGCCGGCCTTGAAGAGGTCGGCAAGACATCCGCTCTGCGGCAGAGCCGCGCAAACGAGCCATCCCACTCTCGGGCGGCAGGACGCTCAACAGACACGTGGACCAAAGTCCGCGACATCGCGGCACGGAATGCACCTGGGTCCGTTCTGCTCTTCAAGGGCCTCGACGAGGCCAGGACCACTGGCCTGTTCGACGAACTCGGCAAGATTCGCGATGTAACGAAAATTTTGAGCTCCCCGCCCTCCGATTTCACTCCCTCCCGCCAAGCTTTCTACTTCACTTCGGACAGGGAGGTCGCGGAGTACTACGCGGCGTACGCAAAACGACGGGCGGGCTACGAATCCGTCGTCGTTCTTACCATGCGAGTTCCTAACGCGGCCATCGAATCCCTCCAATCGCCCGACATACTGCGCATGTTCTGGCCGGCCCCGGAATGGTGCGAGCTCATCTGGACATGCCGCAGGGGACAGCGACTTCGTAACCGCCTATCCAAGTACCATCAGGCGACGCTTGTCATCGGAACGATTGCAAAAAAACCAAACAAGGCATACAACGCGATCGCCTCGCCCGATGATGTCGGCGTGGAGTGCACCTTGAGACTTGGGGCTGACGACCGCCCTCGAACCCAATATGTGTTCTCAGGGGAGGCAAATGGGGAAGATTTTCTGCTTCAGCATGGAGCCGCAACCATCTGCACATACCCGCTTACGCGCTCCGAGATTGATGTCGTCGTGGTAGAGTAGGCTGGGCGAGAGGCATTTTTGTTATCTTGCGATCTTCCAACGTCCTGCCAAGATGTGTCTGGGAGTTTGTCACTGCTGCTGCGAGCAAGGATGTCACGAAGCTGTTTGGCTGAGATGGTAGCGGCGTTGGTGGTGGTGGCGGTAGCCGGTGGTTTGTTTTACGGCTCTCCCGTTTTCGTCTTTCTACCATTCTTTATTTGGAATGCAAATTCATACTTGCTGATGATACCCATTAATCCTTTTCTTGTTCTATCGCTCTATCGTTCTATGGTATGTACATGCGGTATCCTTGCTGGCCTGCCTACAAACCAATCCCGGCATCGAGGATCACGTTCACCCCCGTCATGCTCTTGTTCCGCGCCAGGCCCAGGACCTGGTCGGCCACGTCCTCGACCGTAGCAAAGCGCCCCAGCTTGCTCTGCTGCAGCGTAGCCGCCTTCTGCGCCGGCGTAAACCGCTCCGCCCACTCCGTCTCCAGCAGCGACGGCGACACCACGTTCACCCGCACGCCGCCCGGGCCCACCATGCTCGCCAGCCCCTTGACCATGTGGATCTGCGCGGCCTTGCACGCCGCGTACGCCAGCGAGCTACCCATGCCGCGGACGCCCGCCAGGGAGGCCGTGGTGATGAACGCGCCCTTTTGTCTCGCCAGCGCCGCCTCCGCGGCGTGCAGGAGCCACAGGTGCGACTTGACGTTCATCACAAACGCGAGGTCCCAGTCCTCGTCGAACACGTTGTCGCCGAGCCGCGTAGTGTCGCGGAACGCGGTCCACCCGCCGTTCGAGAAGACCACGTCGAGCCGCCCAAAGGCCGCCTCGGCGTCGCGCGCCAGCTGCTCGACCGCGGGGCGCGACGCCAGGTCGGCCTGGATGGCGGTGGCCTGATGTCCGGAAGCTGCAGCAGCGTTGAGCTCCGCCACTAGAGCCTCTGCCCGCGCCGTGTTGTTCGCGTAGTTGATCACCACGCGGTAGCCGCTGCGCGCAAACAGCCGGGCCGCCGCCGCGCCCAGGCCGGCCGACCCGGCGGTGACCAGAATGACAGGACCGTCAGAGGCGGTGGTAGTGTTGGAGGCCATGTTGGAGGCTATGGTTGGTCGTAGTCGTGTTGTCTGTGCGACAACGCTTTTGTGTCTCGTTCCCCGCAGTGTCGCTTTCTGTCTGTTCGCCTAATAGCTTCGCCCAGAAGCGTCCGCGCTCCCCTCGTCGGTGTCGGACACTTGTCGTCGTTTGGAAACCGTGTTTGTACTGTGTGGACACACTGTATCGGACAGGCCGACCGGCGCACTTACACTGGTGGTCGGGAGGGCCGCCTTCTACGGGGGAGGGGTTCTTCCAATAAAAACAAAAGATAAAGATTAACAAAGATATGAATGGTCGGTCGAGTGCACATTGACACGACGGCTCCCGGTCTGAGTTTACCTCTTTCTCACCCACCACACACCATACACGACCAACACACGATGGACTCCAAGTCGATCACGATTCCGGCGAGCCTGCTGAAGCACTACTGGACGCAGATCCAGGACCATGAGCAGGCCAGCTCCTTGGCGGTGGCCGTCGCCGTTGTCGCTCTGACCTACGTGCTGTACAATGTAGGTGAAATCGGGAGCACGGGAACCTTGCCGAGAAACAGACCGGAACGAGCGGAATGCTGACACAACTCTCTTCTGCCCGACAGGTCCTCTACGCAACCGACATCCCCTACATCAAGGGCATGCCGGAGATCCCTGGGGCCGTCCCCGTGTTCGGGCACCTGCTGAAGCTGGGCGAGGACCACGCCACGACGTGCGAGGCGTGGTGGCGGAAGTACGGGCACTCGGTGTTCCAGATCCGGCTGGGCAACACGCGGGCGGTGGTGGTCAACTCGTTTGACGACTGCAAGAAGATGCTGCTCGGCAACCAGAACGCGGTCATCGACCGGCCGACGCTGTACACGTTCCACGGCGTGATCAGCAGCACGCAAGGGTTCACGATCGGGTCGTCGCCGTGGGACGAGTCGTGCAAGAAGAAGCGCAAGGCGGCCGGCACCGCGCTGGGGCGGCCGGCGCTGCGCAACTACTACCCGATGCTGGACCTCGAGAGCTACTGCATCCTGCGGGACCTGCGGCGCGACAGCGGCAACGGCACCCTGGAGATCGACGTGCGGCCGTACATCCAGCGGTACGCGCTCAACACGACGCTGACGCTGTGCTACGGCATCCGCATGGACGCCGTGTACGACGAGCTGCTGCGCGAGATCCTCGAGGTCGGCTCGGCCATCTCGCTGCTGCGCAGCGCCTCGGAGAACTACCAGGACTACGTGCCGCTGATGCGGTGGGCGCCGAACAACGAGAAGAACGCGCGCTCCAAGGAGCTGCGCTCCCGCCGCGACGCCTACCTCGACCTGCTGCTCGACAAGGTGCGCGCCATGATCCGCGAGGGCACCGACAAGCCGTGCATCGCCGCCGCCATCCTCAAGGACGCCGAGACCAAGCTGACCGGCGTCGAGGTCTCGTCCATCTGCCTGTCGCTCGTGTCGGGCGGCTTCGAGACCATCCCGGGCACGCTGACCTCGTGCATCGGCTCGCTGTCGACGCCCGAGGGCCAGGCCTGGCAGGACGCCGCGTACGCCGACATCCGGCGCCACTACCCGGACGTGCGCGACGCCTGGACGGCCAGCTTCGTCGAGGAGACGATCCCCTACGTCAACGCCATCGTCAAGGAGGCCGGCCGCTTCTACACCGTCAGCGCCATGAGCCTGCCGCGCAAGACCGTCACCGAGGTGGTCTGGGACGGCGCCGTCATCCCGGCCAAGACCATGATCCTCATCAACGCGCAGGCCGGCAACCACGACACGGACCACTTCGGCCCCGCCGCCAGCCAGTTCAACCCGGAGCGCTGGCTGTCCAGCCTGGACCCGCCCGCCGAGGCCAAGGTCGACGGCCTGCCGCACCTGTCGTTCGGCACGGGCTCGCGGGCGTGCTCGGGCCAGTTCATGGCCTCGCGGCTGCTGTACGCGGCGCTGGTGCGGCTGCTGTCGTCGTACAAGATCGTGGCGAGCGAGGACGCGCCGCCCAACACGGACTACGTGGACTACAACGAGCTCAAGACGGCGCTGGTGGCGATCCCGCGGCACTTCAAGGTCAAGCTGATCCCGCGCGACGAGGCGATGCTGGACGAGTGCCTGCACGCGGCGGAGGCGCGGACGAAGGAGCACTACAAGGAGTAGGGAGGGACGTACGAAGGCACTTGGTAGTCGATAGAATGGAATGGAAAGGGGATTCGTTTGCATGGTATGGACATAGAACGGACATTAAATTAAAACCAACATAGTAGGGGAATACAAATAAGAATGGAAAATAAAGAATAAAAGATACGGAGAAATAAATAAAATAAAACAAAGATAAGCACAATCAGAATCAGAGACGTTGCGTGGGAGAACAGTGACGTAAAGCAAACGGCTGTTATCAGAAAGACGAGTGGGCGGAGTGGATCATATACTACAGGCCCATCGGCAGGCCCGACCGCCACGTGCAAACTGCAGAGAACGTATCAAACAGACACGCATGGAAGAAGTGTTTCAGCAAGACCACAGAGCATCACAGAGCACCACGGAACAGTCGCCATGGCCTCACTAGCAGCACAGAGCCTCTTCGGCGTCGAGGGGCGCGTGGCCGTCGTCACGGGCGGCACCAGCGGACTCGGGTGGATGATCTGCAGGGGCCTCGTCACGAACGGCGCCCGGGTGTACGTGGTGGCGCTGCCGTCGGAGCCCATCGACGCGCGGGTGGCCGAGCTCAACGCGCTGGCCGGCACGGCGTCCGGCAAACCGGCGGCGCACGGCTGCGCCTGCGACGTGTCGAGCAAGGAGGCCATCGCCGACCTCGCCGCCTATCTCGCCGCGCGCGAGCCGCACCTGGACCTGCTCGTCTCCAACGCGGGCATCCGCCGCGACCCGCCCGAGCCCTGCGACGTGCTGACGGCGCCGCTGGCCGCGCTGCAG
Source organism: Sporothrix brunneoviolacea (assembly GCA_021396205.1). Classification (NCBI taxonomy): domain Eukaryota; kingdom Fungi; phylum Ascomycota; class Sordariomycetes; order Ophiostomatales; family Ophiostomataceae; genus Sporothrix; species Sporothrix brunneoviolacea. The sequence goes on from WNYD01000127.1 coordinate 38,092, forward strand.
GCGTCCATGTGGTCGTCGCGCCACGGCGACTGGGCCGACACGTTTGCCGTCAACACGACGGCGCACTACTTCCTGTCCGTGGCGCTGCTGCCGCTGCTGGCGGCGGCGGCGGCCGAGGGGGCCGGCGAGGGCCGCGGCGCCGTCGTCATCACCAGCTCGTGCGCCAGCATGCACAACGCGACCAACGTCGACCTCACGAGCTACGCGACGAGCAAGGCCGCCACGGACCACCTGGTGCGCCTGCTGGCGGCCAAGTTTGGGCGCTTCTACGTGCGCGTGGCCGGCATCAACCCGGGGTGTATGTTTTTCTTTTCTTTTCTGTTTCTATTTCTGCTCCTGCTCCTCAGACTGACATGGCCAGTCGTCCCCAGCAACATGAACCCCGTCGGCGCCGAGGGCAACATGTTCAGCAACCTGTTCGACAAGGTGCCCGCAAAGCGGGCCGGCAACGAGGACGACATAGCCGGCGCCGTCCTCTATCTGGCGAGCCGCGCCGGCGTAAGTATTTCCTCCAGCACCAAGTCCATGTTCCGGAACCGGCGCTGACAAAAAAAACCACAGGCATACATCGACGGCATATCGCTGTGCATCGACGGCGGGCGGGTGCTGGTGGCCAATGGGCAGGAATAGATAAGAACAGCTTAATGGGGTCCCGGTGTGCAATCGGCCTGTCGGTATTTCCGATAAAATAGGCTTTAATTGGCAGTTGCAATAGACCTGTAGAATACAAAGCACCAATAAAGAGCTTACCACCTGTCATCTACCGACCGCTCATACAACGTACGTGACCATGTCGATCGTCGTCATCCCAGGAGCTGCCGAGTAGGTTCGCTTGCCGTTTTGTCTGTCCCGTTTGCCTGCCGTCTTATCTGCTTACACCCGTCTTGTAGGCCCACGCTCACTGATGAGGACTATGCCGGCCTGCTCGCCGCCGTCGGCGCGAGCGACATGCCCCAGCAGGACCAGGACGACTACCGTGCCGTGCTGCGCTCCTTTATGGCCGTCATGAACAAGGTCGACGGCATGCCCGACTACACGCCGCCGTCGCTGGTTCCGCAGCCGCAACTGGAGCCGGAGTCGCACGGCCCAGGCCGGACTTTCTACGTGCCGACATCGGACGACAACCCGTTCAACGCTTGGAGTCACCGTTGCGAGATTCATACCGCCCCGACGACAGACGGGCGCCTGCGCGGCCGCTCGTTGGCCGTCAAGGACAACATCTGCGTGGGCGGCCTGCCCACGACGGTGGGCACGTCGCCGTTTCTGTTCGCCGACGACGGTAAGTGGGAGCCCGCGGCCGTCGACGCCACCACGGAGGCGCGCCTGCTAGCCGCAGGCGCCGTCATCCGCGGCACCGCCACGTGCGAGGCCTGGTGCGCGTCGCCGCTGTCGCACACGTCCTTCACGGGGCCGGTGCACAACCCGCGGCTGCACGGCCACACGGCCGGCGGTAGCAGTAGCGGGTGCGCGGCGCTAGTGGCCGCACACAGCCTGGGTCTGGCAGGTGGCGACGCCGAACTTGCCATCGGCTCGGACCAGGCCGGCTCGGTGCGCATCCCCGCGTCGTACAACGGCATCTACGGGCTCAAGCCGACGTTTGGCCTCGTGCCCTACACGGGCGCCGGGTCCATGGCAGCCATGATCGACCACTTGGGTCCGCTGGCCACGACGCTCGAGGACGTGGCCCTGATGCTCGAGGTCATGGCGGGTTACGACGGACTCGACCCGCGCATGACGCCGGAGTCGCCGCTGCGCTCGCATGTAAAACCGTATGCGTCCATCTTGGCGGCCTTTCGGGCAGACCTCGATGGTGCCACCCCCCGCCGCTGGCGCGTCGGCCTGCTGCGCGAGGCGTTTGCCGTCCCCGGCCTGACGGACGCCGTCCGCGATACCGTGCTACAGGCGGCGCGGGAGAGCTTCGCCGCCGCTGGCGCTGAGGTCGTCGACGTGTCCGTGCCGATGCACGCCGACGGCCCGGTCATCTGGAACGCGGCCACGCGGCCGTCCATGGCATCATGGCTGCTGCAGGCCCGCGGCACCGGCCACCTGACCTACGTGCCGCCGCACCTCGACCACCCGGCGACCGCGCGCTGGCCGTCCGACACCACGCCGGCCACGATCGCGCACCTGCACGCCAGCAACCCGGCGGCCGTCAACGTGCTGCTGAGCCAGGCCGCCGCGCAGCGCCTGCTGCCGCCGGGTCTCGAGGCTAAGGCGCACTGCCTCGTGCTGGCGCTGCGCGCGGCCTACGATTCTGTCTTTGCCGGGGACGGCGGCGTCGACGTGCTCGTGACGCCGTGCGCGCCCAACGTCGCCGGGCCGCTCCCCTCGCCGGCCGCCCTGTCGTCCGTCCGCGACGCGCTAGCCCACGCCGTCGGCACGACGAACAACACCAGCCCCTTCAACGTGACGGGCCACCCGGGACTGAGCGTGCCGTGCGGCTTCGCCGCGCACCCCGCCCGGCCGGACGTGCCGCTGCCGGTCGGCATGCAGCTCGTCGGGCGTCGCTTTGAGGACGACACGGTGCTCCTGGCGGCCGCCCTGTTTGAGAGGGGGCGGGCCAAGTTGCAGCAGTAACGCGTTATACATAATTATGTGATTTGATTTTCCTTTTCGTTATATACATATATACATATATTCCTTATGATCTACACGTATATTCAACCCTTAGCTAGTTGCTGGCTCGCCGTTGAGAAACGCAGCGATCTGCTGGTCGGTCCACTGTGCGTCCTCGTCGTGGATGCCTACTCCGGCCAAGTGACCCCAGACAGACGGGATCACCTGCAGCGTGGCGTGCGGCAGCCACTTCGCCTCGCGCGCCGACGCCTCCCAGCGGAAGTACTGGTCGCTGCGGCTCGGCATCAGCAGGACGGGCGTCTGGATGCGCGCCAGCGTCTCCGCCAGGTCGGCGCCTTCCGCCAGCACCGTCACGTCGCCGCGCTGCCACATGCCCAGCTGCGTCAGCAGGTCGTCTGGGTCCCAACCGTTGTAGTTGGGCCCCGTGACGGTGTCGTCCCACGCCTGCCGGCTGGCAAACCCGAGCACCTTGTACTGCTCCTGGTCGAACCAGTCGGCGCTGGTCAGCCACGCCGAGTACGCCTTGCCGAACGCCTTGACCCCGCGCCGGCACGGCGGCGTGCTTGCCGTGCGCGCCCCCGTCGGCACGTAGTCGGCGGCCTGCTCGAGTGCCGCCCGTGGGCCCTCGAGGAACTGGTAGTTGTGACCGCTCGTGCGCGCCGACGAGCAGAGGATCACCGCGCGCGCCACCATGGCCGGGTGCATCAGCAGCCAGTGGTAGGCGGTCTGGCCGCCCATGGAGAAGCCGACGACCACGTCGAGGGCGCGCACGCCCAGCGCCGACAGCAGGCTGTGCTGCGCCGCCACGCAATCGCGGTAGTCGACGGTGGCCTGCGGGAAGCCGGGCGTGTTAGACGGGCTCGCGGACTCGCCGTTGCCGAACAGCGCCACCACGATCACGCGGTGGGCCCGTAACGCTTTCAGCGGGCCCGCCGCATATGAGCAGGTGCTGGCGAGGCGCCCGCGGAAGCAGGTGATGACGAGGGCGGTCGGCGTTGTCGCCGGCGCCCACGGGTTGCTGTCCGTGTAGGCCACCGAGACGGAGGGCAGGACCGTCCCGTCCTGGAACGCAAAGTCCTTGATCTCGTGGTACCGGATCTGCGCCATAGTGTACTGTTGATGATGTTAGCCGATAGTCGTGGTGTTGTGCTACGTGCACCTTAGATGGCCGATTCGGCTTTACGTACTCAAGGTGAGCATTTGGCGTGGGCGGTTCGGCCGCTGCCGACGGCTATCTTGGCCGATCTCTTTGTTGTAAGTCATAGCGCCCGACACGTCGGTCTTTCCGACGCCTAGGTCTGGCACTTGCCCCGCCATCGCGGAGCCCCGTCCCGGTGGACTCGACGACCCTTCAAGAAGCGAAATCAAAAGGGACAAGCCAATGACCATTTTTTTTTTCAAACATTTCATGTAAACCAATAGATGACACAGACACAAAACCTAGAAGCAAAAAAGTCTAGACGTCCATCACACCTACACTAGTTTTCTATCTTTCAACCACGGCACCATGGCACCCAACGGCGACGCGTACATAGTCAACCCCGCGGCCCCCGAGCCGGCCAGCATCTTCTCCAACGCCCGCCTGTCCCCGGCCGGCGCGCACCGCACCATCTACATCGCCGGCACCGCCTGCGTCCGGCCCGATGGTACCTGGCCGGGCGTCACGGACAACGCGGACGGCACGCGGACGCTGGACGTCCGCGTCCAGACGGCGGCCGTGCTGGAGAACATCGACGCCGTCGTCAAGGGCGCGACGGGCGGCAAGGGCGGCGTGCAGAACCTCATCGACGCCGTCGTGTACGTGGTGGACATGGAGCGGGACTACGCAGGCATGAACGAGGAGTGGAACAAGGTGTTTCCGACGCGCGCGGTGGCGCCGGCGCGCGCGACGATTGGCGTCAAGACGCTGCCGGACCCGCGGATGGTCGTCGAGGTGAAGGCGGTGGCGGTGGTGGAGATGTGAAATAGAACAGCATAGAAGACGATATAGACGACTTAATGCGCAAAGGCTGCAATTCAAAGAGCTCAACACGAGGAATGTCGTCGCGGCCCATATACTCTGTCAAAGTTCCTGACGCGGACAACGGTCGGATCTGTTCGAGCCGTGCTACAGGTAGTGCCAACCGTCCATCAGCGTAGCCAGCGAGTAGGCGTCGCTCCCTGGGCGGCGAACTCGAATACGTTTTGATGTTGTTCTCGGGTCCACAGGCAGCACTTGAACACACCGGGCCAGCCTTGCTCATCGAGATTGTACTCCTGGCGGCCGGCAATGTCGTAGACCTCTATTTTTTGCCACGAATTGACGGACTTGATCCGCATGTATTAAGAGCCGTGCGGTCACGGAAGAAAATGCAAGAGGATTCGACTGGACAAAAGACCTGCGGTATGAATCTGCCATGGCTCTTATGATTCACATAAGGGGCAAAGGCGCGGGAAATTATCACAATGCTTTAAGCTCCCTCCGTGATAAAACAATATGTCCATAAATACAAGCTATTCACTGTAGAAAGTACCTTGATCATCTTCCGCAACTTCCGTGAAAATAATTACAGCTTCAAGTCCTGGACTATGTGAAACAGTTCACTGTGGCTGAGCATATCAAGGAATTCGCCATAGCAGCCATCCACAGGAGCCGTTCGATGTCCACTTGTTTGGTCGACGATGTGCAGGTTATGACTGCTGTCAACATACAACGCGAAGTGCTCCTTAAAACTGCGCTTTAGCCACCTCCTATACCAAGACTCCACAATTTCGACACTGCGTAAAGTAGAATGGCTAGCCTCGTCCGATCTCTTGGCCGCTCTCTCAGAGTCAAACAATAGCTTAATACCCTTGAGTATTACGTCCGACAAATCCATCCGGTCTCCTATAGCGCGAATGGCAGCAGATCGAACGGCCCGGTCCTCGTTCTGAAGCAGCGTTAGGAGGGCTGTAAAAGTCGTGTCTGGCCAGTTCGTCCGGGCCCTTAGGGTGTTAGCGGCGGCAGATCGGACGTCCGGGTCCTCATCCTTAAGCAGCGTCACGATGGCCGCAAAAGCCGCGTCTGGCAAGTTCGCCTGGGCCTCCAGCGTGCCAGCGGCGGCAGATCGGACGTTGCCGTCCTTGTCCTTTAGCAGCGCCGCAAGGGTCGTAGCGGTCGCGTCTGTCAAGTGCGGTTGGCCCCTTAAGGCCTTAGCGGCACCAGACCGGGCCCACGTATCTCGGTCCTTGAGCAGCGCCGTGAGGGTCGCGACAGTTGCGGCCGGCAAGTTCCTTTGCTCCCATAGGGCTCCAGCAGCCGCAAGTCGGACGTCTAGATACTCGTCCTTGAGCCACGCCACGAGGGTCGCGATGGCCGCGTCTGGCAAGTTCGCTCGGCCCCGTAACGCGGAAGCGGCGGCAGATCCGACTCTGTGGTCCTCGTCACTGATCTGCGTCGCGAGGGCCGCGAAAGTCGCCTTTGGTAAGTTTGCTTGTCCCCGCAAGGCCCAAGCGGCGGTATATTGGACGTTGTGGTCCTCGTCCTTAAGCTGCGCCGTGAGGGTCGCCAAAGTCGCCTTTGGTAAGTTCGCTTGTCCCCGCAAGGCCCAAGCGGCGGCATATCGGACGTTGTGGTCCTCGTCCTTAAGCTGCGCCGTGAGGGTCGTGACAGTCGCAGCCGATAAGTTTGCTTGGTCCTGTAGGATGCTAGAAGCCTCATGTCGGCTCTCCTCGCCCCCTGCCCCAAGCAGCGCCGCGAGGGCCGTAACAGTCCCTTCTGGCAAGTTCGCTTCGCCACTTAAGGCGTTAGCGGCGGCATATCGGACACCCTCGTCCTCGCCCTTATTCGTGAGTAGTGCCGTGAGGTCAGCGACAGTCGCGTCCGATAAGTTGCGACCTAAGGCGTAAGCGGCAGTAGATCGGACAAACCTGTCCTTATCCGTGAGCAGTGCCATGAGGGCCGTAATACTCGCGTCCGACAAGTTCCTTTGGCCCTCTAAGACGTCAGCGACAGCAGATCGGACGTCCTCGTTCTCGCCCTTATCCGTGAGCAGTGCCGCGATGGCCGTGACATTCGCGTCCGATAAGTTCTTTCGACCACCTAAGGCTACAGCAGCGGCAGATCGGACGCCCTCGTCCTCGTCTTTGTCCATAAGTATTGCCATGAAGGCCGTGACAGTAGCGTCCGACAAGTTCTTTCGACCACCTAAGGCTTTAGCAGCGGCAGATCGGACGCCCTCGTCCCCGCCTTTGTCCATAAGTAGTGCCATGAAGGCCGCGACAGTCGTATCCGGCAAGTTCCTTTGGCCCGTAAAGGCTTGCGCGGCGGCAGATCGGACATCCTTGTCCTCGTCCTTGTCCATGAGCAACGCCGCGAGTGCCGCGACAGTCGCGTTCGAGAATTGTGCTCTAGAAAGTTGGAGATTCCCTAGGACTGCGGCTTGGATTTCCACGTCTCCAGTGTCAGAAGCACTGTTTAGGGCAGTGCGTATGACCTGATCTGGGCACTCCGCTTCTTCTGCTAAGACTAGAAATCCTGTCAAAGTACATTCAAAAAGCAGCCATTGCGATAGCCTGTCTTCCAAAGCTGGCCGAACTAGCAGACTCGCCGAAGTATCCACCTCGCTCAAGCAGTGCATGATCAGCCGTTGATGCGTAGGACCCAAGAGGTCTCGCGGCTCCTCCTCGATCGTCTGAAAGAATCGGGTCGTCTCTGCGTCTTCCTTGGGGTCAAATAGGCCGGCTACGAAGCGCCAGAAAATGTTGTATCGTGCATCGTACTTGAATCTCCCGAGGAACTCGGCCGGTTCGAGGGTTTGATTCTCTTCATTCTTGAGCGCCAGACAGATAAGCGGTTTGCCGCCTCTCCACTGCCGCACGAAATACCGTGCCGCAAAGTACTCTTGGAAAGTCAGGTGTAAAAAATGGTAAGTCTGATGGCGGCCGCGCGAGGAAGGGCCAGATGTCCGGAGGAAAGAAACGCGTCCAAGCATGTCGTCAAGCACAAGATTCGTAGCAGGGGGCACAAAGTGCTCGGATACAACATCGCGATGCTCTGGCTCAAAGTCTATCACGTCGTTGTGCATTCCAGTGAAAGCAAGGCCTTCGAGAAGATAGAGCTCGAGCTTCATAAGCTTGCTGATCTCGCTCTCGCTAACGAACTGCATTAGACCTTGCCTCTGCTTCTCCAGCTTCACTGCATCCTTTTTCCATAATTGTTTCTCGATCTCTCTGTAAACAGCCGTCATTGTCTCCGGTGCGGGATTGTCACGGAGGCCATCCCAGGTAGAGCAAAACGCATCCAGTTGGATGGGGATCCGAACAAGTCCTTGCATGAGCTCATGTTGTTCGAGAAACGTCTGGACCTCCTCGATCTTTATCGAATCCTGCTGGCGCGTTTCTGGGTCCATAAAGGCGTTTTCGACATAAGCTGTCACCTGATCCGGGTGGAATCCGATGGTTTCCAATTCGAGGTCGACTGGGGGCAGCGTAACAGGAAGCACTGCGTTGGGCCGGGACGTGATGATGACATTTGGCTGATTCAAGAGCTTCTCAAGTAAGTCACGCATAGCTCCATCCAAGTCGTACAACACTTCGTCTAGGCCGTCAAGGATGAACAAAGTATCACCACTTGCAGTGTCCGTTGCGACGAATGACAGTGCGTCGGCCAGTTCACGGCCTTCCTGGAGGTGATCGTAGAAATACTCATCATAAAACAGATTTTTGAGGTTGTATCCCGTAACCTGGCGTCTCTCGGTCAGCTTCAGGTTCCGTAACGGCACCCAAAGTACACGATCGAAAAGGCCCCGCCACATTGCGCCGTATGTGGTTTCAAAGACGATCTTCTTGCACAGAGTAGTTTTGCCCACGCCTGCCCGTCCGCGAATCAGGATCCGCCTTGGTCGTCTCGTCTGGCCGGTGCGTGCTTTGCATGGTTCAAAGAGGTTCGGCAATGCGACTTCCGTCGTCCCATGCGGTGTCCCAACTTTTAATCGAGCGAGGAGTGAAAATGGGGAAGACTGCTGTGCCATATTTCTCCCGTTTGGGCGACCGTCGGCATTGCCGCCGGGCTGCGCTACTATAGTCAGATTGATGTAGCATTGGTCCATCGGCAACAGGTCTTCCGAGAGCCGTACAATCGCGAGGTTGTGTTGGCTGTAGCATGTATCGCGTATCCAGAGGTCCGCCCTTTCAATGGGCCGCCCTTTTTGAATGTCACAGACGATGATCCCAATCTGTTTCGCAACAGCGTTGAAGTCCGGATCGTCGGGGCCTCGAAACTTATTCATCTCGCCATGGGACCGATCCAGGGCGACAGGGTTGGGGACGATGTCAAGACGGGCCGAGTCGCTAGGGACTAACTAGAACGGCCGTTAGCAAGGACAAGGAAGGGCAAAGGGATAGCCATTGGACTTACTAGCTTCGGTGGATTAAGAGCGTCTGCCAACCCCCGCGGGATAGGCAATGTTTTGCGCAAGAGGCTCCCCTTTTTCGTCTCGTAAAAGATGGCCAGGTGGCAGGGCCGGTTGCGTTGCTCGCGCTGCTTCCATATCCGCGTGAACTCTCCCACGAGGTCCTGAAGAAACGGAGTGGAATCCCCCACACTGCGAAGGAGGTCGGTCACCGCCACATCTGCGAACCAAGCATATGTTTTCAAGGCGCGGACCGCAAACACAGCTATGTCCCGGAACGCAGTCCCCCTGAATGGCGTGGCGAGGAATACCACTCCTCCCGTTGCATCCCATAGTGAAGCATATTCACTACCAGGCTCAGCAGCGATGCCCATCGCCTGAACCAGGATGACGCCGCCCAGGCATGAAGCAATAAACAGGATAGGTCGATCCTTGCTGGCACCGGGTCGAGAATGGATGCCAAGCAGCAGGCCCCTGGCAAGCTCTCTTACCGTCATCTGCATTGTCCTTCTGGCCCCGAAACGATCGGCTGGCCAGTCGCAGGTGAAAATCCGCGCCGTCGGAAACCGCTTAGGGAGCATATTTGGGTCCTTCAGCCAGTCAACGCTAGGTAAGTTCGGGTCTCTGTTCCATGTCCACGTGCGCGAATCCGTGTCTAGGCCATGGATGGCAATGATGTCGATGTCCGTTGCTGTCTCGTCTTGTGGAGAAGGGTAGACCTGGCAGAGCTCGACACTAGTCCCGCCCCGCATCGGACGGGTCGGAGCGGGCCGAGAATGTGCGCGCCTGTGGAAGAGGAGGAACAGAGCTATCGTCGCTCCGGCGAGGAGAACGGCCTGGCCGGCCCACACCCCTACTGCGCTCATGGCTTCGCTACCCACTAAGAATGTGTCGTTCGCGGGCGAGCTGTGCGGCCAGTTGTCTGCGACGGATGGTCGATGGGGCGGGGAACAGCTACGGACCGTATCCTTGAGCTGCAGTGGTTGGGCGTCTACGCCCTCTGACAAGTCGCGGTGTGTTTTTTTCGATATGTACAATGCTCGTAACCTACCTCCAAATCCCCCGTTCTAAAAATGAAGAGATAATTAGCCGGCCAGCACAGCCTCGCCTCTTCCTCCCGACCTCCTTGAATTGATGCCCCTCCAACGAATGTGGAGAGTAACCACCCAGTGCATCCAATCAGAGCCCGTATGTACGCAGGCGCGCTCAAAGATGCCGTTTTGAAGCATTGGCCCATTAGGTAACCTCCTTTGTATTTTGTCTATTTTTGTTGCTGGGTTGCATGGAGTTTCAATAGAGATGCCAGAGACCTAACCATTAGGTTAGAGTCATCTACGCGGGACATCGCTTTGGAACCAGTATTGGCCGCGGACCGACTTTGGGTGGGATTCCAAGGCAAAAAGACAAGACAGGATACGGACTTCCACAAGACATTTTATCCAAGACCTTGTACAATACCTCATCCTTCAACTGCGATGGTTAGGCGCCAGCTTCTTGTCAGATAAGGAGAGTATCGCCCACTTAGTGATGGCGAAGTCTTCAAGACTTATCCTCGATCCTGTTCTTCATATCCTTATGCTAAGGATATATTTCTATCGTTGATTCAGTTTCTGCACTTAAGCAGTTCGCATTCCACATGGCCCAGCAACGTCACTCGCCTCGCCCGGTACGCTCACATCCTAGACAGCATCCAGAAGCGTATCCTATCTCCACTTCTAACAAAGTATTATAGTTCTCGACCGCGGTGCTTTATGATATATATAGCACCCTGGATGATTTACCGGCTGCCTATCACTGCCACGATCCTTTTGGGGGAGCGATGAAGGGGCGCCACGTTATCAATCCTGCTAGGGCCTTGCCGGAGTTCCTGCATACGGAGCTGTCCCTCGGCGACCCGGGCCAGGTGTCGTGGTGTCTATGGTTTGCCGGCTCGAAGGGTCCCGTCACGCAGCTACACTTGCAGGTTGCCATGGGCCGAGAGATCGTCGTCGCCGACCGGATGGACCTCCACCTCCTCTGGGACAAGAACTCGAGGATTTTTCTCAAGCCAATTCCGAGGTATCTTCTCGACCCAGTGTTTTGGGAGAATAATCTGACGTGCGCCTGCGCGGAGTGCGGAAGCGCGGCGAGCCGCTGCGGTGTTTGTGGCAAGCCGTTGAACCAGCACGCTTCCAAGGCCCTATGCTGGAAAAGGGACGCGCGGCGAGTTGCGGTCGGCTTCCTCTACACCTACGCCTGTCTCGTATGCTCGGAGAGCGACTTTTTCGTGGCCAACGAAAAACGCCTCCTGCCGCGCCACGCGGATGGTTCAACGATCGAATGGGCAAGGTGGAAGGAATTGGTTCGGCAGCTCCTACAAAGCCACGACCCAGACGAAGTCCACCCGCGCTTTCTGCGCGCCGAGCTCCGCCTGTCTCGCGTCAACACCGTCAAGCGCTTCACCGGGATCCTGCCCTCCGACTCGTACCTCTTTAGCTGGAGCCACTACTTCAGTTCCACGCAGAGCAACCTCTACCTTATGGCCATCGGCGCTTTTTTCATCGCCGCGGAGTTGTTGAACCTGAAGCTCGACCCGGATGGCGACCCCGAGTGGAGGATGGCATCGTACATATTCGTTGCCATCCTCGGCACCATGATCGTATTTTGTCTGGTGAACCTTGGGTATTTGGTCAACGGGCTTCGCTAGGCAGAGCTGGCTCAACTGCAGGACGCACCCGCAGTTTCGGCCAAGGATGAAAACCCATTTTTGGCAGTTTATTTAATGGGCGAAAGGCCCGAGCAAGTCTAAGGTCGAGCGTGAAGCGATGCGGCAGAGGGTGTTGGAGATGTTAGAGACGGGTGATCCGTTAGCAAAGTCATGCCTACAAGCACCTCAATGTAAGAAGGCAATCTCCCCGAAAGGCGGCTTGTGATTTGCATGAGAGAAGATGAGTAAATTTGTAAACAATTATAATATGTAAACTTATTGATTCTCCGGATGCTATTTTTCCCGTGTTCTCCTGGCGCGAGAAACGAATATGGAAGTACAAGGGATAATAACCCGGAGGCTTGCTGGCCGTCATTTATAATTAAACGGTATTTATTTCCACGGCATTCACCCTCTCGATAAACATAAAAATAAAGTAGTTCTGCGAAAGTCCTGCCAAAATTCTACAGCGAGCTTGTCATTCTGCCAGTCTTACCCCTGAATTTGTTGCAGTAGGGGAATGCTTCTACAAGCCATTTTCCCTTTCCTGCCTATTTATATTAGCTGCGAGGGTCTGTACAAAGTAGAAGCGGCATGCATTAAGCAGGTTGCTAATTGCATTCTGTTTAATTGTACTCTCCAGTACATGAGCTACTCGGTAAAAAAGACGCACTGCCATATTTGTAGATGTGATTGTTTTTTTTTTTCTTTTTTTTTTTCTTTTCTTTCCAAAATTATTGAAGCGGTTTGAAGCTTTCAATCCTATCAATTGACAACTGATTTCTCTCGGGAGCTCAAGGCACATACCAGCCTTGGATTTAGTGCTTCACTCCGTCGATTCTTTTGCTTCTTACGACGACCCTCCAACATGGCGCCGACTGCCACGGCCTTGTTGGTCGCCGTACTCGGTGCTGCAGGTATCGCCCAAGCCCAGGCACCAGCGAGTGCCCCCTCGCTATCCTTGTTTCCCTCTCCCTGGGGCCAGGGCGGCGGCGACGGCTGGGACGAGGCGTACGCGCGGGCGCGGGCCTTTGTGAGCAACCTGACGCTCGTCGAAAAGGTCAACCTGACGACGGGCACGGGATGGGAGTTTGACCGGTGCATCGGCAACACGGGGTCCATCCCGCGGCTAGGGTTCCGCTCACTATGTCTCGAGGACGGGACGGTGGCTGTACGCTACACCGACAAAAACTCAGTGTTTCCGGCCGGCATCAATGCCGCCGCCACGTTCAGTCGGTCGCTCATGCGCAGGCGCGGTCTGGCCATGGGCGCCGAGTTCCGCGGCAAGGGCATCGACGTGGCGCTGGGGCCCGTGGCAGGACCGCTGGGCCGCGTGCCGGCGGGCGGTCGCAACTGGGAAGGGTTCTCGCCGGACCCCTACCTGACGGGCGTGGGCATGTTCGAGACGATCCAGGGCATGCAGGCGTCGGGTGTGATCGCGACGGCCAAGCACTACATCCTCAACGAGCAGGAGCACTACCGCAACAATGTGGACGTGACGATCGACGACCGCACCATGCACGAGGTGTATTTATGGTGGGTTGTCCCCCGAACCACGGGACTGATCAAGTATTAGTACTAACACATCTGGAGGCCCTTTGCTGATGCGGTGCGGGCGGGCGTCGGCGCCGTCATGTGCTCGTACAACAAGATCAACGGCAACTACAGCTGTGAGAACAGCTGGACGCTCAACTACCTCTTGAAGAATGAGCTGAACTTTCAGGGGTTTGGTAAGATTCCCATGGACCGCCCCCATAACGTTGCTTCACGCAGATTAACAACCTTTAGTCATGTCCGACTGGGGCGCTCAGCACTCTACGGCCGAGACGGCTCTGGCCGGACTCGACTTGGCCATGCCAGGCGACGAAGGTCCGCGCGGCAACATCTACGGGGCCTTCTGGGGCGGCGCGCTGACCGAGTCCGTCCTCAACGGCAGCATCCCGGCCTGGCGCGTCGACGACATGGCTGTGCGCATCATGGCGGCCTTTTACAAGGTCAACGGCGACCGGCCCCGGCCCGATATCAACTTCTCTGCCTGGGTCAAGCCCAACGTCAGCGTGGGCCCGGTCTACTACAAAGCCAACGCCAGCGTCCAGACGGTCAACCTCCACGTCGACGTGCAGGCCGACCACGCCGCACTGATCCGCGAGATCGCGGCCAAGTCGACCGTTCTGCTCAAGAACAAGGAAAGCAAGGGCGGCGGCGCCACGCTGCCCTTGCGTCGACCAGGTCGCATCGCCGTCATCGGTGACGACGCCCAGGACGCGCCGGGCGGGCCCAACGCCTGCGAGGACAACAAGTGCTACCGGGGCACGCTGGCGATGGGCTACGGCTCAGGCCCCGGCAACTTTCCCTACCTTGTGTCACCTGCCGCCGCCCTCCGCACGCGCGCTGCTGCGGACGGCACGAACCTGACAGAAGCGCCAAGCAACTGGGACTTGGATGCCGCGCGCAAAGCAGCCCAGGACGCGGACGTGGCGCTCGTTTTTGCGAGCGCCGACGCCGGCGAGGGCTACATCACCATCGACGGCAACACGGGCGACCGCAACAACCTGACGCTGTGGGGCAACGGCGACGCGCTGATCCGGGCCGTCGCGTCCGTCAACCGGAAGACGGTCGTGGTGCTGCACACCGTGGGCCCCGTGCTGCTCGACTACGCGGCGCGGCACGAGAACATCACGGCCATCCTCTGGACGGGCCTGCCGGGCCAGGAGTCGGGTCACGCGCTCGTCGACGTGCTATATGGCGACGTGGCGCCACAGGGGCGGTCGCCGTTCACGTGGGGCCGCAGCGTCTCGGACTACGGAGCCGAGGTCATGTACACGTCGTCGACGCCGCAGGCGCCCACGCAGAACTTCTCCGAGGGCGTCTTCATCGACTACCGGTACTTCCAGCACGCGCACACGGCGGCCGTCTACCCGTTCGGCCACGGCCTGACGTATACGCGCTTCAATTTTGAGAACCTGACGGTCCGCGCCGTCGCCCAGAAGGCGGCGACGGGGCCAAAGGCGGCCGCCGGCAAGACCAGCCCGGCGCAGACCTACGGCACGGTCAACACCAGCATCGCCGCCAACGAGGCGCCTGCGGGCTTCCAGCGCATCAAGCCTTTCGTGTATCCGTGGATTATCCGGAACAGTAGTGTCCCGTCGTGGTCGAACGCATCATCTCCACTGAAGCCGTCGTCGTCTCCCGATCCCCGCACAAACAGCTCCGCGCAGGCCGTGCTGCCGGCCGGCGGCGCGCCCGGCGGCAACCCGGGTCTCTACGACACGGTCTACACGATCGGCTTCGATGTGCACAATGTCGGCAACGTGTCTGGCACGGCGATCCCGCAGCTGTATGTGCAGCTGGGCGGAGCAGGTTCCATCGACGACCCGTCCGCCGCCAACCCGTGGGGGGTTCTGCGCGGCTTCGACGACGTGATCGTGGCGGCCGGCGGGCGCGTGCACGTCGAGATGAACCTGACGCGGCGCGATGTCAGCAACTGGGACGTGGGCCGGCAGGACTGGGTGGTGACGAACTACACCAAGTACGTGTTCGTGGGCCGGTCCGTGGTGGACATTGCCCTGAATGCGACGCTGCCGCGACTGGAGGCGGCATGATTGAAGCATATGGGAAAGAGGGCAAAAGGGGGAAAGCGTCCACACGCGTCTCAAGCCCGTCTGTAGTCTGGTAATATGCCACCCGAATCAACTGATTAACTCCGGCAATCTGTAAAAGAGTCAAGAAAGATACGAGAAATCCAATGGCTTCACGCCAAGTAGGTAAAAAAAAGCTGGTTTACTAAGTGCTTGTTGAACAGAAAAAGCGCAGCATGTCGGTTAGGCCAACTTCTGCTTGTCCCAAAGATCGTAGTAGTACCCTCTCTTGGCCAGTAATTCAGATTGCCTGCCACCTTCGATTATATGACCATTTTCCAACGACAGGATGAGCTCAGCATACGAGATGGTCGTCAGCTTGTAAGCAACAATAACTACGGTGCGTCCGACACAACACTTGCGAAAATCTAAAGTACGGCAATTTCGACGCCACTGAGGATGATTGCAAAGAGACCTGCTCCGGTTCCGCCATACATGAGAAGATCTCCTCGCTCCCTGGAGAATACCATGAAGCTGTTGGACGGAGGGGGGTGAAGCTGTCTGGCGGGGAGCTCCAGCGACGAGCTATCATGTACAGACTAACAGAAGCAATTCCGAAAACTAGACCTAACTCGCGCATCTTCAACCGCAGGTGTGTGTAAATGATCGCGCCAATACCTTAGCAACATGACAAAATCGCCAACGCTGCGGTCTCTAAACCGAACCAACTGTCCGATGATCAAGGCAACTACCGTTAGCCCGATAACGATAGTAGCTTCCGTAACAGCTTTGTCACGGATGTGCTAGAGGTTATAAGCCAGCGATTTGGCCTGCACAACGGCGACAGCATCTCGGAAACAAGCCACAGCTGGTTGTACGGAGGTCGGAGTACGGTGGATGGAGCTATCTGCTCCGTAGTGGGCGGAGCCCTGAGACAAGAGGTCTTCCAATCAGCGCATTGGATTACCTACAGGACCCACACCAACTGGTCCCGTCTCCGTGGGACCACTTGGTGTGGGTCCCGTTCTTCATGCCCCCAGCCAATGAAACAACACATATACAGTCAGTTTACGAGGTATGTTCTTGCTTCATGTCGCCAGTCACCAAAACCCTCATATCGATCTCATGACTGCCAGCTCCCTATTCATTATGGCAGCCGATGCTCAAACTCACAAATAGACCCCCGACTGGCAGAGAAGTAACCGATCACAGAGGACCTGGCTAATGACAATGAGTTGCCTGAACCAGAGAACGACATCTCTCCAGAGAGATTCCTAACTGAATGTTACACCATTTTGCCCCGTAAGAATGGTTGAATCTTGGCCTCCTGCTGTTGCCAAGGCGAGGCATTTTTTGTTGGATAGTCGCTAAGATCAGATACAGCTTCTATGCGGCTGATGAGCGCTGGGTCTACGCCTTGCGCTTGGGCCATGTGAGCTTCGTGACTGTTGTAGAAAATATTTGCCCATATCACCGCATATTTGGCTTGCGAAGAGATAAGTATACCAAAGGACATTCTTGTTAATGAACTTGAAGCTTTGGCGGTCCAGAAGAGAGAGGCAGTGCACGACTCGACATCTTGTATGTTAAAGTTCAGGTTGAAAAATCGGCCATGCCAAAAAAAAAAGATGATGACTGCACTTTATACGAAAATACAGTCCTGCATGCGTCTACTTGGCCACATTTATTTCGTTGTCATGACAAGGTAGTCAAGTGGTCCCGCAGCCTTGATGTCCTCGACGTGTTGGTGAGGGTCTTCAAGGCCGCGGGGCTTGGCGTTACTTTCACCCTGGTAACCAGCGTCGAAAGTCGAGGAATGGAATCCGGCGGAAGGTAGGGCGCGAGCGTGGCTTGTTGTTGCGGTCTGTCCTTTGACTCCCATCGTGGGGTGGCTCACCACAACGGCAGCGCCTTTTCGGTGGGGGGACGCAGCAGGGGGTGCCCAGAGCTCACCACTGATAGTGAGCATAAACGAAGGGAAGGTGGCCTTGTTTGGTGTGGGCGTAGACATGATGAGAAGCTGTGAGTCATATATAGTACTGAAATCTGTTGAGTATAATTCGTATAGCTGTATTTGTTGATGAACACGCTGTTCGAACTTTCACTATTGTTTTACCGAGTCCGAATAGGTTGAAGGATTTACTTGACTCGGCTATTTTCACAGCGACCCGAAGAATCTGAATATTTTCAGTTTTCTTCGGGGGGCGGCGAGTGATGTCAACATGGTGGCGATCGACGTCTTTTAGCATTCCTCGCTTATGTTGAACCCCTACGAGCTTGTATGCCGTTCTGTCGTTGCTTGGCGTCGATGAAAACGGAGGAGCGAGCTTCCCAGTCATGCATCTTATGAGAATGCAAACCTTCCCTAAAGGCTGATCACCTCTACAAAAACCGGAAATTTGAATGAGTTGATTCGGGTGCCATTTTCAGCTATTATAATCTATATTTCGAAAATGGACGAGCCAACGAATAGAATGCATGGGAGACGTACACAGACTTTGAAATGAGCACATTGGTGGAAGTCATGTGATAGTTGCTGCAAAAAAAGGAGCTGGGGCTGAGGCTTATTTCGGATTATAGTCACAGGCGAGCCAAAGAGTATGGTGAACTAAGGTTTTGTGAAAGCAGGACTTTTCATTTTATCAATCTAAGAAAAACTACATTGAGAAAGTGAACAACTACGGGAGGAAACATCGCTCCGACGTGTTTGTGGATGCCGGCCTACCTGGAGGCGTATCTTCGGCATTCTGCCAATCTGGCATTCTTCGTCTTTGTCTGTGAGGTCAGGTTAACTTGGGTAGACAATCTTCATGTGCATTGTGCGACTCCCGAGACCGCGTGCGACTGAGCCGCCGCCGAGTTAGTGGTTGCGCTGCAGCCGCTCCGCGACCCTCCAGAAGGCCGAGTCCCGCAGCGGCGCGTCCGCGTTGGCAGCAGGCTGCGCCTGCTCGGCAGCAGCGGGGCTGGGCACATTGTTCTCGGCACCCTCGCCGATCTCGTCCGGGCGCACGTGCGCGGGCGGCAGATCGCGCAGCGGCACGTTGACCGTGCTGGCGCTGCCGCCGTGGTAGACGACGCCCTGGTGGGCGACGCGGACCGAGTCGCTGCTGCTGTCGCTGCTGCCCGGGCGCTGATCTTCTCTGCGCCGCTCCGCAACCGACTGCAAGTACCGCGTGTGGGAGCGCCAGAATACATAGTAGAGCACACCGGCACAGATGAGGACGGCACCCGTAATGGCGGCGAAGGTGAAGCCGACGACCTTGCCGAGGTCAGCCGAGGTGTAGTTCTCGCTGCTAGAGGGGGGGATGTAACCGGCACGGGCGACGACACTGCCGCTGCCGCTTCCGCGGTGCTCCGCGGCGGAGGCCAGGTTGGCGGCCGTGTTAGCCAGGGCGCGCACGACAAGCAGCGAGGTCGAGATGGGAGCCATTGTGTCTGGCTTGCCTTGGGTGCTTTGTAGGAGTGGTGTTTTTCTTGAAGATGCAAGACCCGGAGGATGTGCCAGGAGAGCAAATGTCGAAGAGGATTGGCGATGTAGTTGCTGAAGAAGGAAAGGGGGGAGAGATAGAGGTTCTCGACTTGGGGTGCGAAGCCGATACCCATTTATACAGTTTTGAACATTGGCTGCGAACGTGTCTGTGAACTTGTCTGTGAACGAATATCAAAGAGGTTCGAACAAGGCTCTGCACTGCGGTGGAGCAGTAAGAGAGACAAAGGGCTGCTTCCACAGCAGCAATACTGTTCATTGAGAACCTTGTTCCTGCATTTGTTCAACTTCAGGGGTTTTTTTGTTCGGGAGCTTTCTTTGTTCGTCTCGCCTGTTCATCTAAACACACTGCAAATTGCGATGGCATTATGTCTTTCACGTAGGCGTGCCTTCTTCGTGCCATTCGTCGTCGTCCCCTTCGTCCTCATGGTCCCCGTCGTCTTCGTCGTCCTCGCCATCTAACCTTCTACCGTCCACGCCGCGCACCATCGCATTCCGCTCCTCCGCCGAGACACCGTGCACCAGCAGCATCAGCTCCCTGCCGCCCCTCCATGCGCCGTCCTCGAGCGCCTGTTGCATGTCGCTCACCCACCACCCGCCCCGGGGCTGGTACGGGCTGGTCGGCTTCGCCCACCGCCAGACGCGGATATCTTCCTCTGTCTTGGAAAAAGCATTGTCCGCGCTGTCGCTGTAGATGGTCAGCGCAAAGAACTGGAGAAATTTCGTGGGTGCGCCCCCCTCGTCCTGGTCGGCCGCCACCGTCGGCAGCTGCCGCACGAGACGTGCCAGCTGGTCGCGGGCGGCCGCCGGCCGCTCGTCGTCGTGATCGTCTGGCGTCGCATCCTCCGCCAGCGCCTCCATGCCCGCCAGCAGCGCCGCGGCGACGTCGACGCCGTCCGGCAGGCAGACCGTGTCGAGGTCGGCAAAGCCCTGGACGACATCGAGGGCGTCGGGCGCCAGGGCGACGGTCATCGTCTGCACGGGCACGGTGGCCGTCGAGAGCGGGTGCTCGTGGCAGCAGTGGTAGAGCGTGACGGTCGGCAGGGGCCGCGTGTGGTCGGCCTCGACGACGCTGGCGAGCAGCTGGTGCCGGTGGCGGCACGTCGCCAGCTCGGCGGACCGCAGCCAGTCGTACGGGATAGCCGTGGTGGTGGTGGTGGTGGTGTTCTCCGTCATGCCAGCAGTACGAGCAGATACGAATATTGGTTTCTTCTTTTTTTCCCTTCGGGATAGAGCGATAATATTCACGCCGCAAGACCGGGTGATCGTACAAGGGAATGCGGCGCTGCTCCGTGGCCCTGTGCCATGGTTGTGGTGAGGGAATTTGGGGGAAGGCTCACGCAAAACCGCGAATGTGCCTTGGTAAGATATGCCTTGCGGCAATCCTACACGGCTGCCTACGGCAGAGCAGACGGGGCCGTCGCCTTTCTTGGGTCGTCTGACTGGAAATCACTGCGCCGTTTGATAGGTTGCGGCGGTGGCGGCGCAGCTATTCTGCGCAAATGGGCAAGATATATCGTTTGATTGGCCCTATGCAGTTTCTTTGCAGAGCCGCTGCATTCATTATAACTAAGGAATATCCAAGAAATGAAAAGGAGAACAATCTGCCTAGATAGAACAGTATGTATACCTTGCCTCCATTACGACACACAACCAACAACTATCAAAAAAGTAAATCCTCCAGAACAATTTGAACAGTGTACACTGCATCACTATGGGCCAGGAGTACAAGCGAAAGGGATCTCCATCTAGTACGTATAGCGAAATCCCGGTTGGAAGTCGTCCTGTGCAGGTTGTTAGCATTACGCCATAAACAATTTTCTGGGGGGGTTCATCCACTCTTGCACTTACATCGCTCGCCTCCAGCTCGGCCTCGCCGCGGTCCGCCTTCTTGTGGCTCGCGCGGAAGCTCAGGCTCAGCGCGCTCACCAGCACCAGGCTCAGCAGGCTCACCGTGATGCACGCGTAGATGCCCGGGCGGTACGTGGGGCTGTCCTGCGCCCGGAACACGAGGCTGCCGCAGATGCCGCCGAGCCCGCCGAAGCCGACGAAGAGCGCGCTCGCAAAGGCGCGCTTCCACTGGCCGCGGATGTTGTTGGCCTGGTAGGACATGACGGCGGGCACGTTCGAGTTGGCGCCGGCCGTCAGCAGGAAGACGCCGAAGTAGCGCACGCCCGCGTTGGGGTGGAAGCCGACGATGGGCAGGCCGACGAGGCACAGCAGGTTGTTGAAGACGACGATGGGGCCGCGCAGGTGGTAGCGGTCGCCGACCCAGCTGGTGGCGAACATGACGAGGCCGGCAAAGACGTAAGGGGGCGCGACGAGGCACTGGGCCTCGACGATGGTGAAGCCCATGTTGCCCACCAGGATAATGGGCAGGAAGTAGGCCAGCGCGTAGGTGATGGTGGTGGTGTTGAAAAACATCATGCCGTACGCCCAGATGCGCCAGTCGCGGCCGGAGCGCATGTAGGCGGCGAGGTTGAAGGGCGGCAGCTGGGCGTCGCCGCGGTCGGCGTTGACGCGGGCGACGACCCAGGCGCGCTCGCGCTCGCCGATGAAGCTCCAGGTGGCGCGCTTGGAGTCGGGGAAGTCGACGAGCAGCCAGTAGCCGATGCCGGCCATGACGCAGGTGAGGAGGCCCTGGATGATGAAGATCCAGCGCCACCCGTTCAAGCCTGCCGTGCCCGCCATCTGCATGATACCGGCCGCCAGGAGGCCGGCAAACGCGGCCGCGACGCAACCGAGCAGATAGAACATTGCGTTGCGCTTGCCGACCTCGTAGCGGGTATACCACGTACTAAGCAGATACACACAGCTCGGGAAGAACCCGGCCTCGAGGACGCCTAAGAGCACGCGCAGGCCCGCCAGCACGTTCCACGAGCCCACGAAGCCCATGCCGATCATCACGGCGCCCCAGAGCAGCGTGATGAGGGCGAGGTGGATGCGGGGGCCGACGCGACGCACGATGACGGTGGAGGGGGCCTGCAGCAGGATGTAGGGGATGAAAAAGATAAGGGTGATGATGGACTGGGCCGGTGTCAGTACTCGGGGGGAGATCAAAGATTCTGAACGGAAGGCATCAATGTTGATGAGAGACTTACATAGCGACTCCCAATCGCCAAGTCCAGATCTTTTTCCATGCCAGCGATGTTGGCCGAGCCCAGGTTCGTGCGGTCCATGAGCGACACGCAATACATGAAGCCGATGGTGACGACGAGGCGGCGGTCGACATGGCGCATGATGCGCTTCTGCTCCTCGGGCGTGAACTCGTCCTGGAGGAGGGCGGCGTCGGCGGAGGCCGAGGCGGAGGCACTACCACCACCTGCGGCGGCCTTGGCGTCGTCCGGCACGCTGCCGCTCAGCTCGGACGTGACCCGGTAGGCCTCCCCGGAGCCGGGGAGGCTCTTTTCGTTGTCGCTTCCCGTCATACTGAAGGGAGCGAAAAGGGGGACTCTTGGGTAGAGCGAACTTGGTACAGAAACGGCTCTGCCAAGAAAAGAGAAAAAAAAAGGGAAAGAGACGGGCGAACCACGACTTGGGGGGACAGGCCAGTTTTTAAAAGCAGAGCCGAGTACAAGGATCAGGAAGAATGCGGCGGGTTGCAATGGTAGTAGAAGGACGAGAAGAGAGAGGACAAAGAGGATGTTGGTAGGACGGCGCCGAGACGGGGAGACGACGTGACGACGTGACGACGACAAGGGCAGAAGTGGGAAGCAGAGAGACGAGAAAGGAAAGAGAATGAGACGCAATAAACCAAGATGGTGGGCAGGAGAAACAAAATGGAGCAGGAGAAGGGAAGCCGGCAGATACACAAGAAAAAGTAAAGGAACTGGGATCAAAAATAGGATTGCAGTGGCGGAGACAGAGGAGGCCAAATCGAGGCAAAGTAGACGACACACAAGACAGACGAGAGGGACGAGAAAGAGGAATCAAGTGAGGCACAGACAGGGGTTGGGAAGAGGGAGGGAAGCACAAGAGGAAAGCAGACAGCGACAAGGGGATAGATATGGCGAGGAGACAACGAGGAGATGGCGAGAACACGATGAGGGGAGATGGATCTGCACCTCGGCTACGAGCACTAGGACGAGGGTGTTGGATCATGTACCGAGGCGGTGTTGACGAAGGGCACGACAGAGACGGACGAGGAAAGACGGGCTGCTTTTTTCTTCGTCCTGTGTTTCTCTGGTATAAGACAAGGGGAGGGCCTGGCCGTGTACAGACAAGGGTACAAGGGGGGAGGGGGGAGGAAGAAACAAGACAAGTCTGGTGGGCTGCACTGATGGAGCAGGTCTTCAAGTCTCGGGTGGCATAGCTGCTGTGAAATTGATCTTCTTCCTCTCTTGATTCTTGGTGAACCAAAAAAAGCAATTTGTTCGAATGGGATGCCGGTGACTGCAACCTGCTTGAAGAAGAAGGTGAGCGGCCCAGCAAAAGGCAGCACTTTATATAGAGAAGAGGCGCACGAATGTACGAGGAAGAGGCAATAAAAACGCACAGAAAATACAGAAAGACAACAGGAAGAAGCAGGTCAAAATACGACGATGGTTCTACATTGAGCAGCTCGTTGGTTGGAGGGCACGCTGTCCAAGGGACAGGAACAAGAAAGAAAAGGAAACCACCCAGACCCAAAATAAGAATAACTTCACTAATAAACCCGCCCGGAGTTATCCTCCTGTGCTGTTGGAGATTGCCAACAGGGGAGGCCATCAACTGAACTGCCTAGAAGAGAAGCTGTGGAATGAAGTTGTGGAGGGAAGCTGTTGAAAGAAGGGGAGCAGACAATGTCGAGTGAAACGTGAAGAACGTGAAGATCGAGAAGAACATGCCGCTCGTACGAGGTCTGTCTGCGTGTTAGAAAAAGAGCACGGGGTAATCAGGTCTAGAGAGAATCGGGAAAGGTCGAGCAGAGACGGGAGTGCTCTATTTGGGGGTGCTCTCCGAGCCCAATGCAGCTGGACATGTTTGCCGTCTGCTATTTTCTGCTCTCGTGCGCCGTCTCTCTACGAAGGATTCCCTGTTTATGTAACGAGCTGAGTCACGTCTTCGTAAAATTGGACGAAGCGCAAAGGAAAACATGCGACAGCTGCGGGAGCTACGAAAGATGCAGTCTGGGGAGCCACGGGTGCCAAGAACAGGGGGGGGCGTCTAGATTCTAGTTTTCTTTGAAGGGATCTTGGAAGCATCCTTGGGATCCCGGGGCGAGTCTTCTTTTGTCGATTTCCCCGCACATTGCCAAGCAGCCCTTCGGTGCCGATCAGTACAGCTGGACAGCAGAACAGCAGTCGATGTGACGATGGCCGGGCCAAGAAAGGGGGGAACGAGGGGAGAGAGGAGAAGAAGCCGAAAAAGAAGAGAGGGGAGAGTGTTGGGAGAAGAGCATCGGTTGGCATGAGGGCATCTTGGTGTAAGGGGGTGGCCACGGAGAGAATAAGAGAGAGAGAAACAGAGACGGAGCTGTTGAGCAGCCGGGCTTCATTGTCCAGGTGCAGCAGTAGTGCCGTCTGCTTCCCGTTGGGCGTTGCGCTGGGTGGTGCGTGTTGGAGAGGGCTTGGGTGCTGGGCATGTCCTTTTCACGCCGTACATTTCCCCAACTGACATAACACGCGGCTGCATTGGCCGGATTGACCAGCAACATGGGGTCGCCACGCCGCCGCCACTGTGAAATGCGACCTGCCGCATTGCGACGGATGCGTCCTAGTCAGGCGATGGGCGATTTAATTGCGATTGGCTCCGCCGCCCATCTGCCGTCGTCCAGTGCCACTCTGCGCGCGGCGTGGAAAGCAATTTACACGAGGTGGCCTTTGCCGCACTCCGTTCTGTTCTGCAGCCCAAAAAAAGAAACAGGAAAAGAAAGGGCCCGGAAATACAACCTAATCTATCTTCACTATCGGGCCCTGCGGGGACATGGGAGGGGAATGGAGGCGAGTGGGGAGGAGAGTGTACATGAACCGAGGAAAAGAAAGGGAAGAAGACGAAGTGTGTTCCAGGAAAAAAGAGAACAGCCCAACGAGCTTCCTTCTTGCAGATCGCTTCCAGGATGTCCCGTCTGGGCAAGTGTCTTTGTCAAAGACGGAGATGTTGGAAGAAATAGAATAGAGAAAAAAGAAATAAAAAAGAAAATAGACGGCATTCTCCGAGCGAAAGAAACGAAAAGAGGGACGAGATGCATGACTCTATTTGCCTTCTTTGTGTGCTCTCCCCTGCTGCCCAATCTCTTGCCCCTGCTTCTCGTACCGCCTCAAAAACCCACAGATATCCAGGTGTCTGGCAGGTCCCGGCAAAGGAAGACCAGCCACATATTTGCATTCTCGCGTGTGGCCCCCCTTGGATCGTAGATATCACGCCGTGTCGTACAAGTACTCGCACGAATCCACAGACCTGGCTGTCTCGTCGTGCAGGCTTGGCAGTGAAATATGCGACAACAAATCTCAGAAAGGAAGAAACAGAAAACAGCCACCCACGCTGCTCATGAAAAAGGGGTGTACGTTGCACGGCAGAAAAGGAACTCTGTTGTAGCTCTCCCCTCCCCTGGCATCGTTTGCCCGTGCATCCATCTCTCTGCACGTTCATTTCTGCTCTTCTCTTTTCTCTGGTCCTGCATCTGTTCAGCATCTTTTTATTCTTGATGAACTTTTTATTTCGTATCTCTTATTCTCTCTCCAGTCTGGTCTTCCAAAATCTCCCTGTTTGTTTGTTTTCCTTCCAGACATCGACCACACGATCGTCGTACAGCGTCTGCCGTGCAACTCTGGCACACACCAAAAACGCCGCCACGGCTCTTCCCTTGCCCCCCTGCCGTTGTCGATGGCCATGTCCAGACGGGAGGTCGTGTCTCGGGTCCCTGAGACTACCTCGTCGCGTCGTCTTCGTTCGTCTGTGCATGCACGGTGTAGGCGGCATCCAATTTTTTATGAGCCCCCCGATCCTTTTGTTTGTTTGGCAGCTTTGCTAATGATGCTGTTGCTCATGCCCCGAATCCTCCCTGAGGTATATCACGGAGCGAACGCGCGTGTGGGCGCATAGGTAGAGAGCGTGGCTACGCGATGATTACTGCCAGGGCCTGGACAGGAGAAAGGAAAAAGAAGATAAGTAAACATCCTCGCTACTCATAAAACGGGCAGACCGTGAACTTTGTGGAGGCTCTCCCCTCTCCTGGTACAGATTATGCTTTGTCCGTGCAGTTGGTCTTCCGTCTCGTCCACGTCCCGTTCTTTTGTTGCTCTCTCTTCGTTGCAAACATCTCTGTTTTTTTTATCTTTCTGTTCACATCTCGGGTTTATCTGCTTACTGCATATCTCTTTTGTTTTTTCCAGTAACAACGAACCATAGTGGTGTAGGCAGCATGCAGAAAAATTGACTTTCTCCCTTTTGCTGGTTTAGTAGCCGTACTTATGATGCTAGTGCTCATCTCTCAATCCTCCCTGAGGATATCCCTCCTCTCAAAACGTGTGTGGGGTTGGCTGGTACCACTATGTTTGAGGCAGAGGAACTGCGACGACGCTTGGCACGCTATCTGGCTGATAAAGCAGTTCCACCGACTGCTGCTAAACAAGATGCTATCAAAGCAAATCTTTGAGACCAAGCGACGAGGATTAGTAGACCTCGAGGCCGCTTGCGCGAATAGGGAGGATACCCTCGAAGCCCCCGAGATGACCGAGACGCAAGCCGCGGCCATCTTGGCATTGGCGGCAACTATGTGACCGTATGTGCGGATCCACAGACCTAGCCGTCTCCTTATGCAAACTTGGAAGTGAACATACGACGGTAGATAGAGGAAAAGATAGAGAACAAAGATGCCTGCTTCTCACGAAGACGGGGTGTAAGTTGCACAGCAGAAACTGAACTCTGCAGTGGTTCTCCTCCCCTGGTGTCGTTTTTTCTCCCGTACATTGGTCTCTCTTCGGTCTTTGTTGTTATTTCGTTTTTTTAGCTCTTCACTGTGTGGCCGTTGTATAGTTAAATATAAGAGATGGAGGGATGACCGGGGGGTCTACGCATATTATTTGCCTCTACGGAGGTGCGAGCGTATTGTGCTTGGAGTATTCTCACATACGGCTCTGTGATCAACCGAGACGAGGCTCTACAGCCTTCCCGTTGATCCTGGCATGCTTTCACATGCTTCACGGCTCTCCACGGCCAACGGCGATCAGGGTCGTGACAAATAAACAGTGCAGTAATTGTCGCAGCACGACTCCAGCCAACGCTCTGGACTCTTATTAAGGAACCATCTCTCCCTTGGGCCGTCTCACAAGAAGCCCTGCCTCCCCACGAGCAAGTCCAGGAAGACGACAAAAATGCACCTTTCATCTTTTCTCTCGTCCAAAACCGTCCCATCGAGCAACGTCGCTACCGTCATGGCCCCGACCACCGCGCCGCCCTCGGTGCGATTTGCACAGGCGGCAAAAAAGCTCGAGCGTCTTTACCAGAAGCTCGAAAATAAATACTACACCGCCGCTCATGTTGAACTCTTGTTTCGCGAGCTAGCAGCAGCGTGCAGGAAACTCTCCCATCAGACGGACGTCATCGCGCGGAGAAATAACGCAAAGATGATGTGTCTAGACTTGAGCGTGGCCGCGAGGAAGCGGGAGAGGCATGCCGGTAGCTGTGGATGCAGGAACCCGGCTTACCGGGAGCTCGCAATGGAGATGCTAATAAAGAGATGGAAGAGACTGGAGGCAGCGATCGCTGCGACCACAGCGGCCACCACGGCGACACCGGCGGCACCGGCGGCACCAGCGACGGCAGCGACCGCCTTCCACCGGTTCCCCAGCCTGCCCGCCGAGCTGCGCCTGATGATCTGGGAGGCCGCCGCCCGGCCGCCCTGCGACCACGTCGTGACGATCTGGGAGACGGCCCGCCGCCCGAACCGGAAAGAGGCCAAGGCCGGCGCCGCCCAGATCCCCGGCGCCCACGCGTGCGACCCGGCCGGCCTGCTTTACCTCGAAGACCTGGGCCTCTGGACCGCGTGCAGCGACTCCCGCGCGGCCGTTCAGCGTATTTACGCCCGGTTGACGCCGGCCATACCTGGTGCCAACTTCGTCGAGTACTCCGTGCTCACGGCGCAGGGCCGGCGCGTGGGCCGCATGAACCGGGTGGCTCTGCAGTTCCGGCGTGACGTGACACGGCTGCATCATGAGGTGAAGCATTGCTTCCTTGTCAACGAGCACCGGCTACGGCAGCAGAAAATGGATAACAGCGTCATGCTCGAGGTGTTGCGGGAGCTCTACGAGCTGGACGACGACGACCTGCCGCTGGGTGCGGACGACGGCCCGATCCCGGCCGGGGCCCTGAAGCGACTTTGCCCGGACCTGCGCATCGAGTATCTGTTGGGTGTGCCGTGGGGCTGATCCTACATCTCCGCCCCCCCGTTTTTTTCCCCCATCCCATCCCATCCCATCCGACTCCTTTACATTTTCTTTTCTCTTTCTTTTTTTATTTCTTTTATAGAGATGCTTCTGGTTTTACTTAGGTAGAAAAAGAAAATGGAATAAATGTTCCCGACATAAGGCGAGCAGAGCTTTAGCGGTCTTCTTCGTGTGAGCGTTGTATTATATGTACGATAAGCGGACAATGAATCCTCGGAAGGAATGATTACAGAGAAACCTAAAAAGGTGATTTCTTCTTTCTTTTTACTTTGTTTCTGTGTATTTTTGTGCCCCTCTGCAATCTTTGTGTCTGACTCTGTCTGCTGTGCGACAGGACCACAGCAGGAACAAAAACAGTCCTGAAATGAATACAGACAGGCAGATGTGTGCATACAGTGGACTGATGAAAGGAGAGGAGGCGCACGAGAGTCGAATCTCGCTTGCCTTTCGTCTCCGCACGGTTTTTGCTGTTCCGTTTGATCTCACTTGCTGACAAAGGGCGTTGTCTGATACCCCTTTTTTGGTTGGGTTGATTTCCGTATATTTTCTGCTTGCGAGGTAGGGTCTTTTCATAACTATAGCTAGCATCTCGCTCATTCGTGGCGAAGATCTGTGATATAAAAGCATGCGCATAAAAAGCAAAAAGAGCATAAACTTTGTTGGCCACTCCGCATACCTCTCCGTATGCATCCGACTCCTTTTCCTCATCACCATTTTTTTTTCTCTTTTTTGCTTTCCTTTTTCCATTGGCCATAAGAAATCATTGCCATCTCCCTGATAAAAATGCACTAAATATTGCCCTTTACCTGTTGACCGTCGCAGCGTTTTTCTATCCATTCTCTCCATTTTCTCTCAGCTACACCTTCGCCTTAGATGAACCACATCGTGTAAGGCGTAAAGTTCTTGTTTTTGTCGACGGCCTCCTTGGCGCCAAACGGCAGCAGCGGGAGAGACTCCGTGGGGTGTGTGGCGCTCCCCGACGGCTTCTTGGCCGTCCAGTTGGACATGACCTTCTTGAGGTACTCGGGGTCCTTGCGATCCGACTCGATGTTCTCATGAGCCCTAGCGCGATCACCCGCAATATGAGCGTAGTAGACGGCCGGATGCAGCGAGACCGGCGTCGTGGAGCGTGCGTATTGATAGCACTGCTGGTAGATCATCTTCTGAAGAAGAGGGGGCGGCATCTTGATCTCGTCATAGATCACATGGTAGTGGACCGGACGCGCCGTGCCCTGGATGGCGACATGAGAGCAGAGATAAAAATCATAATGGAAGGGATGTGTGACTTCCTTCTCCACCAGCGTGCCCGGCAGCGGGTTGCCGTTCTTGTCGCCGCTGCTCCCCTCGGGGAAGAACCGGATGTGATGGCGCTTGGTCGCCACGATGACAGTAAACTTGGGCACCCTGCCGCAGCGCTTGTTGAAAATCTTCTTCAGCTCTGACACTTCGAAGTCCATGACCTGCGAGAACTGCCCCTCGCTCACGCCATCGCGGAAGTAAAACACGTGGTTGGGCATCTTGCAGGCGAGCGTCTCGCACCATTTGCGCAGCGCACCGTCGAACATGCTCTCCAGGCGCACAGGATGGATGATCTCCTGGCGGTAGCCGTTGGTCTGGCAAAACGCCGAGTACTTCGAGGCATCCTTGTCCCAGGAAATCGACATGGCCGCCATGGACGGGTCGAGCTCGCCCTTGATATTGGTGGTTCCGTGCGACACGTCAACACCAATGATCATGGTAGGCTCTTTGAAGAAAGCCGGAGCCGACGGGTTGGTTTCTCCAGGAACGCGGCAAGTCGTGCCGCCCAGCTTTGCGTTGACTTTCATGCAAACGTTCGAGCAGTACTGTGGCTGCGCTTTAGTCACATGCGCCGCGTTGAGCATCTGGGAGACCATGCCGAAGCGGCACTCGCCGCTCTTCTTCAGGCGGTAGTATGCAAAGTTGTTCTTCGTTGGCAGGACGAAGAACATCATGATGGGGTCTTCGCCGCCGTTGGCGTTGGTGGTTGCGTTGTAGGCCTCGAAGTAGACCTCGCCCAGATCCTTGCCCCGAGGGAAACGGGTCAGATGCGGCGGCTTGACCACCAGTCCGCCATGGTCCTTGTAGGTCTTGGTGAAGACACGGACGAAATTCTGCACCACCGGCAGGTCGACGCAGTTGTCAACGACAACAAAGCCCCACGACTTCAGCTCGCGGTTCTTGTTGTTGATGTAGAACGTTTTCCCGCGCAGATCCCAGCGGCCAGACGTGCCAGGATTCGCCGAGCCATTCTTGTATGCAACGGAGGGCGGCTTCAGCAGCCGCGCCTGGACCTGCGTCATGTTGGGGTTGACGCGAATGCCGAACTCGCGCAGGTACTCATCCGTGCCCCATCCCAGCCTAGCCACATTTTCAGCAATATTCTTGGCGCGCTCAGCCGGGCGCGTGACGGCAAACTTGATCATGTCTGCAGTCTGCTTGCCGTCGAGCTTGAAGTTGTAGCGCTGCCACGGCAAGATGTGGCAGACCTCGATGGGGAACGCACCATCGCGAGTGGTCTCGATGACCGGGTAGCGCGGGAACTGCAGGGGCACGTCGTACTGCTTGAGATAGTGATCGTAGACGGAACGCGTCTCGCCCGTCTTGCGAACGGTGAACGTGTACGTCTGGGCGGTAGCGCCCTCGAACATGTACTTCTGATGCCAGGCGAAGCGAGCAATGGTGTACGTCTTCGCGTCGTTGGTCTTGCCGCGGTGATACACCTTGAAGCGCAGCTTGTGGAAGCGACGCAGGACCTTGAAGGCGTCGGAAACGGTCGGCTCATTGAGTTTCTTGTTCATGTGCCACTGAATCGGGCGAAGAAGCTCCGCAACTTCCGCGGGAGTTCTGGGATTCCACCTGTCGCTCGAAATCTGGAGCAGGTTCATGACGGCCTTGTCCAGAGTCTGGTCCTTCCAAAACGTAGTGTTGGCGACATCCACGTTGATGCCCAGACCTGAGCCGCCGGACCGGATCGACTCAGAAAGACGGAACGCGGCGTAGATGCCCTTGGCGGCATAGATAGTGCCGTCGAGATCCCGTTTCGGCGCCGCAGGGTGGTAGAAGTTGCGTCGAATCGCAGTCATTGACTGCGACGGCTTCTGCCGCAGCGCATGGTCAAAAAAGTTCATGCATTCAAGGATATGTGTGTCCCAGCCCGCTTGGCCACGAAGGTAAGCAATGAGACTATCCAGATAAATGCTGGAGGTCTGTCTCATCAGCAAGGTGAACGAGTTGGGGTGCCCGTCACGTGGCATCTTCCCTTGCTCGACATCAAGATCGACATGGACCTTGACCGGGCCGGGAACATTGTTGATGGACCTGCGAGTGGCAGGTGTTAGTAAGAGCGGATGGTGACTTGTTCGAATATATCAGTGCAAGTATTTTCTTACCAGGCGAGGTAGCGTCCATCGTAGAGCCAAATCTTCGGATGGCGCTCCAGCTCACGCTGGACGGCGTGAGAGGCCCAGACCTTTTTGTAGACAATAGCCTTGGGCGGCTCGGGGATGCAAGACACCTGAGATTATGTGAGTCAATCATGCAAGACACCGAGAATGCGTATACAAAGTCAAAACCTACCGAGTATTGGAACACCTTGACGCTGCTGGCCTGTTCCACCCGGTACTGGTTGACGCGGATAGTCAAAGGCTTGTCCTTGTCGTTATACCCGGGACGGGCAGCGAAGATGGGGTTCTTGCCGTCCTGTGGGAGGGGAAGTTTGATGTCAGAGACTGTATTGTGAAGAGCGAAACCTGATACGCATTCGATGTGATGGCACTTACCGTGATGTACGCCTCAGGAGGGAGGTCAATGCGGTTCGGCATATCCTTCTCTTTGCGCTTGGCCTCCTGGATCTTGTCACGCGCCGGGTCGTATCCCATGCCAGGCGGGAACGGATTCTTCTGACCCGAAGGGCCACCCGACGCGGGAGGGTTCGTCGGCCCTTGGGAACCAGACGGGCCAGGAGACCCCGACGGAGGCCGCCGAGAGGGATCTCCCATCTGTGGAGGCGGGCCCTGGGAGGACTGGGACGGCCGACGCTGGTGGCCAAAACCACCTGGAGGGCTGCCTCCCTGAGAACCTTGGGAGGGACGGCGCTGATGGCCGCCGGGCGGTCCGCCTTGCTGCGGAGGTCTATTATCCATGGTCAAGTCCAGACAGTCTGGACAAATAAGTTAGATGATGTGCGGTCAATTAAATTTGTAAAACGATAGGCGGTGTTAGAAATGAGAAAGCGACGAGGAGAAGGTAATATGAACTTGACGGGATTGTGCTTGCCGTGTAAACTGTCAAGACAAGTACTTCGCTGTAGGGAACAATCTTGAGGTGAGGTCAGCCCAAGAGAGGGAAATAGGACAGAAAGGTAGGCTGTGGGAAAAGTGGTTTGTCAAATCGATGGAAGAGATAGATCGTAACGAACAGAAAGAAAACAAAGCGAGAAAAAACAACAAGATAAAACTGGAGCTGTTGAACACGATAGAGGAAATGAATAAAACGAGTGCAGAAGGATATAGCAATGGATAGAAAATCGGCAGGTCTAGCGCGTGGAGAGCAGAAGAAGAGAGAGGGGGAGGATGAAGAAGAAGAGAGACAAAATGAAATCAAGCTGGGTTTTATAGAAGAAGTCTTACCGAGACCGGTGCTGTGACACGCGTGAGACTATGAATCACTGAGGTGAATAAGACTGGCAGATGTCAGAAAAAGTCCAGTCCCCAGTGAGCTGAAGTGGCAGTTGACTTTTGTGTCAGAGGCAAGGAGGATATGAGATGATGAAGAGGATGAAGCGAGGGAGATAAAGTATAGCAACCTCTGCAAAAAACAAGGCAGGGTATCTATCAAATATCGGAAATTGACTGATTGTGGACAAAGGGCTGATGTGGAACTGACAAGAAATGAGGACGAGGCTGTCAAGTTTGTGAAGAGACGTAGCGAGCAGGAAGATGTGAAAGGATGAAAGGAGAGAGGATCCAGAAACAGGCGGAGAGTCTGAAGAAGTAACAAAAGTTGGATTTGCCGGTAGTTGACAAAAATCTTGAGGCAGAGGCAAAGAGCAGAGTTGGCGTGTGGAAGTTATGGCTTGTATGATGGAGAAAGAAGAGAGGCGATAGTGAGAGAAGAGTGGGCTTTGGATAGGGATGTCTCCGTGTTTGACTTACTTGAGCTGGTCTTTCGAAAAATGGTTGGTTGTGATCGAGCTTTCTGTTGCCCGATATATGTTAGATGCAAGAGAAGTACGAGGAGAGAGAAGAAGATCGAGATGAAGATCGAAATGAAGATGGAAAGGGAAGAAGAGGTGAAGAAGGTGAAGGGAGCAAAGAAGGAAGGCCTCGACCAAAGTACGAGGAGAGGAGGAGGAGGGGAAGTCTGAGTAGGAGGAGTTGTAGAAGGAAGAGAGAGAGAGAGAGGAGGAGGAGGGAGGAGGAGAGGAGAGGTATTTATACTGACGAGGCAGAGATAGAGGAGGTCAGGCTGTGTGTGGGTTAGGGCTCGGGGCTCAAAGACAAACGAACAATAGCAAAAAGAGGCAATCAAAAACAAATCAAGTGCATGGAAGCGGCCTTGATTGCAATCTGAAGTCGAGAGAGGTGGAGAGACGAGGGGGGTGGCTGACAGAGTGAAGAGAGCCCGAGCTCGCGATGATGGCAGCGGCGGTGACAGCAGCGATGGTGGTGGTGATAATAGAAGTGATGGGGTTGAACTTGGTGGTGGCAGCGTATTGAGAGCAACAATCAGACGAATATTTGAGTCCGTCAATAGAGGTGTTGAGGGAGAAGTAATGGGTGGGAATGCGAGCAAACGGAGGCAGAGAGAGGCAAACGATGCAAACGAGACGTCAAGGTGGAGAGCAGGTGATGACAGGCCGAGACAAAAGAGACAAGGAGCAGAGAACAAAAAAGGCGACTTTGATTGTGCTGGAGGTCCGGCCAAGTGAGACCTGCATTCGGCAAACAGACACAAGACGAAGCAGAGAAACGAGAGAAGGCCGGACAGTGGGAGGGCCTTGTGTGGAGATGAAGAAGAGGCAGACAGACTGTTGCGTTTCGGGGCGGCGATGTTTTGATTCGGGGGATGGCGCTATATTGGGCTCGGGGGACTACGTCAATGCCGTCATGATCCTAAATGGGCAAGAGCCACGGGAGGGGCAATACGTCCGCCGAGGCAGGAGCCCTTGCTCAGTCCTGAAATGGGAAAGAGCAATGGCATGACCGGCATGACCGTCTAATGGATTGCACCTTGCGCTCAAGACGAAGTCGCTGGCCTAGCTACAAAGAAAGGACCGCCTGCTTTCCCAGCGCTTGCTCTATTTACATGATCTTGTCTTTGTCGTCAGCCTCGCTTCACTCTGCGAGCAAGACGAAAGGCAATATAGTGATTAAATAGCCAGCACGCCAAAAAAAAATGAAGAAAGGCATCAATGGCTACAATATTTGCCCAGTCCTTCTTGCTCGCGCTGTCTATTGTTTTCTCAGTGCAACGGCTTGTCGATCCGAAGAAGGGCCGGCACAAAAAAAAAGAGGAAAAAGAAAAAGAAAAACAGCCCATGCTGAGCGCGTACTTGACCGACATCTCACACTTGGTGATGCTGTGGAAGAGACACGTGCCTGATTTTTTGTGTTTTTTTTTTGAACTAGGACTGTGCCAGCAAGCTCTCGTAGGCTGACAGCCTCACCTCTTTTGAGGCAGACATCTCGAGATGTGCACCCTGTTCGCTAATTTGATACTCTATGAAAAGCATCTCTTTCACGACCGCATTCTGTTGACGTAGGGCCGATTATAAGATAATAACAAACGTAGAATTTTGCACCCATTTTAAAACTGCCCATATCCCCGTCCATATTGCACAATGCGGCCAGCCTGTTACAAGTCTTTCCTTTGTGTTTCTTTGTCATTTTCCTACATACATGTTTGACACCCTGACATTTCACCGTATCCACTCCGATCTTACTGATATCGGTATCCCCCGTACTGCCCTTGCTGCTGCGGTGGCTGTTGCTGGGGAATTCCGTAGCCCTGCGGCAAGGGCACCCCCGCCGGCCATTCAAACTGCGCCGGTGGCGGTGCACCAGCATATCCTCCTCCTCCTCCCGGCGGCGGCGGCTCATACGAGTCTTGCGACTCCGGCCGCAGCGACGACTGCCGGTACCCTCCAGACGCCCCGCGAACTCCGCCACCTCCACCTCCTGTATATGGGCTGTTCGCCCGGCCGCCGCCCCCGGCATAGTCCGTCGCCGACACTTGGCGCGCGTGCTGCTGCCCTCCGCGGCCACCACCATAAGACCGGCCACCGCCGCCCCCTCCTCGCCGCCCTGTCTCATATGCCGCGTTGGGGTCGATGTCCGTCTCGCGCAGCAGGTGCACCAGCCCGGGTGCCGAGTACCGCATGCCGTTGTACTGCGCGGCCGGCGGGATCTGGCCCAGCAGGAACGTCACCATGGTCGGCAGCGGCGGCGGCGGCGGCGGCCCGCCGAGCGAGAGGCCACCACCGTAGCCGCCAACACCACCACCACTGCCGCCGCCGCCAGTACCGCCCGAGCCGTGGCCGTGGGCCGCTTGCTGCTGCAGCCGGCGCTGCTGGTCGAGGCGGCGGCCCGCGGCGCCCTTCAGGGGCGACTCGCCGCGCTGGAACTCGCGCTGCTCGGCGGCCCGGAGGATCTTGCGGGGCGGCGCGTTGCTGCTGCCAGCACCAACATCGTCGTAGTCGTCGGCGGCATAGGGCCGCTTGGGCGAGTTGGTCCCGCCAGATGCCGTCAAGTACTGCTGCTGCATCATGCGCGGGCTGTTGCCCCGTAGGCCGCCTCCTCCACCAGGCATGGGGCTGTTTCGCAGCGACGCCGGCGGCTGCTGCTGGTTCTCGACGGACGGCATGAGCAGCAGGCGGGGCCGCAGCTGCGCCTGCGGCGAGATGATGATGCGCGCGCCGACCGGGTCGAACTTCTCCGTGGAGAAGCGCTTGCTGAACTGGGACAGCTTGGGGTCGCCGGGGTACAGCTCGGCCATGCGCTTCTCCAGCTCGGTCACGCGGGCGAGGTCGCCGTACTCGGCCTCGCGCTTGTGCATGTACGCCAGCAGCGGCTTGGCCTTGTGGACGGTCTCTGGTTTTTGGGCCAGCTTGTTGACGCACGTCTCGAACACGACGCGGGAGTTGGTGTTGTCGCCGTGCGCCGTCAGGTACTTGATGTACTCGATCATGAAGTACGGGTCCTCGGGAAACAGCTTGGACCCGCGCTCCAGGATCTTGCCGCCCGCCTTGTCGTTGTAGCACTTCCACTCCATCTTGGCCACCGCCACGTAGATGTCGCTCTTGAGCCGCCCGCCCTTGCGCGCCTCCGCGAACACCTGCCGCAGCCCGCCGAGCGGGCCCTGAGGGCTGCCCTTGCCCTGGATGCGCCGCATCGCGCGCGCCAGCGCGATCCACACGTGCGTCAGGCACTTGGACACGAGGTCCATCTGGGCCGCGAACCCCTGCTTGATCAGAGCGATCTTCTGGTCCGTCTCGCTGTTGCCGGTGTTTTTCTGCACGGCGCCGCCACCGTTAAAGTCGTCGTCGTCGTCATCGTCGTCGCTGCCACGGCCACCGGTAGTCTGGGCAGGGTTTGCCGTCGCGGCCAGGGCCTCTTCGATCCGCGCCACCTCGGCCTTCTCGCGGTCTTGCAGCGACTTGTGCAGGTCCCGCAGCGTCTTGATGATCTTGTCGTACGGCTCGCGGACCGCGTGCCCGCGGGCGATCTTGGCCTCGTCGCCCTCCTCGATCGGGAAGGTCGACTCGATGCGGTCGGCGTGCTTGAGGGCGAGCAGGATGCTCTCCGGGGTGGCTTCGATTCCCTCCAAGAGAAAGTCGAGTCCCTTGTCCTTGGCGTTCTCCTTGATGTCGTTCTCGAAGCACCACTCCGCGGCCTCGACCCAGAGCTCGGGCCAGAACCGCAGCGGCATCAGCGCCTGCTTGTAGCAGTAGAGGATGCGCGCCTTCAGCACCTCCGGCTCGTCCGCCTGCAGGTCCAGCGGGTCCGACTTCTCCCAGGCGATCCACTTCTGCCACAGGTCCACCTGCGCCATGTACTCCTGGTGACCCTCGAAGCCCGCGACGGGCGGCAGGCGCGGGATCGTCGTGCGGCTGAGCCCGCGCGTGAGGTTGTCCAGCGCCGTGTTGGCGCTCTTGGCGGACATGTACGCGGGGGACCGCTCGGCGAGGAACTTGCGGCCCGTGATCTTGTTGAGGCCCATCTCGAATTGGTCGTACTCCTTCCACAGCTGGTTGACGTTGGAGATGGGCACGCTCGTGGCCCGCCGGAAGGCCTTGCGCAGCTGGTCCATCTTCTGCTGGTCCTGCCAGCCGCTGCCGCCGATGGTGCCGGGGCCCGAGCGGATGAACTGCACGTAGTCCTGCCAGATGCGGCCCGACTCTTTGTCGACGCCGACGTTGTCGAGGACGAACTCGTAGGCGCGGCTGACCACCGTGCGCGCTTCGGACCCCGCGTCGTTGAGGTTGTTGCGCCGCCGGACATAGTCGAGGTACACGACCCAGAGCGGGACATTGACCACCTTCGTGAGCGACTTGGCAAAGAGGCCTTCCGCTGCGGCAAAGTTTTCTAGCTCTAGCTCCATCTCGATGTAGTCAACCCACACTTCGGCCTAGACACAGTCAGTAGATGGTACGGATCAATAACCAACGAAAAAAGGAGAGCACCTACCGCCTGAGGGAAAACGTCGAGGAATCGGTTGAAGGCAGAGCGAGCATCGTCGAACCGGTTGTTTCGCCGGTGGTCGCTGATCAACGCAAGCCACGAGTCGACGGACCCGCGCGAGTCTTCCGCGATGCGTGCCTCGAGCGCGCTGACCGTGTCCTGGGCGGCGAAAGCAAAGGGGGGGAGGGAAGCAGGAGCCTGCTGCGGCACCGGCACTTCCGGCAGGCTAACATTTGGCAGCGGTAGAGGTGCTGTTGCTGCGGCTTGTTTAGTAGTTTGGGAATGGGCAGGGTCATAGGAAGAGTCAGGGGCCTGGACAGCAGGCGCAGGGAGTGCATTATTTATGGAAGAAGGGGGGTCGTAGGAGTCCGTGGTGAGCTGGGCCGGGTCATACTCTTCGGCGTCCGCGTCGGCCGCCCCGGGGGTGTCGTCGTCCTCCGAGTCGGAGTCGCCCACGAGAAAGCCGCCGACGGCCTTGGGTTTCTTGGCAGGCGCCTGGACAGTCACAGAGGGCACAGGTTCGCTCGGCTCGGTAGGCGCCACGACGCCTTCTGGTTGTTCTGGTTCTGCTGCTTCTGCTGCTTCTGCTGCCTCACCTCCTTCTTGCTCGCCTTCTTCTTCTTCGTCTTCTTCGTCTTCTTCTCCCTCTTGTCCTTCGTCATCTTCGTCGTCTTCTTCTTCATCCTCGTCTTCCTCCTCCTCCTCCTCCTCCTCCTCGTCATCAGAGGCACCGCCTGGGGCTAGGACAATCGCTGCACCGGGATCATATTCAGCTGCATCACCGCCGCCACTACTAACATTAATAGTAGGAGAAGACAGAGCGTCACCAGCGGCATCATGGACATCAGGATCTGTAGCTTGTTTTTCGCTCTCGCTAAGTTGCATCATATCAGGGGGCGGCCCCGGTTGTTCCTCCACAGCCATCTCATCACCAGTGTTCTCCGCCCATTCGGCGCCCTGCTGGGCCGCAGCATCTTCGAGGCCGTTCGAAGCCATAGTCACGGGGGCGCTTGGAAAGAATGTGTCTGCGTAAACGTCTATGGGGAGACAAGTTAGCCGCATGAAAGGACACGGCAAGCTGGGAGAAAAGCTAGTCAAGCTGCGCGCCATCGTTTCCAATCTCTGTCTTACCGTTCTCTTCAGCCAAATATTTCGTGCGCGTGTAGAGCAAGGCGGTACTGAGCTGTCGCGTGAGCCCAAGAGTCGTGCACGCCCTCGCGCATCAGACGCGCCAACGTAGCCAGAGCCGTCGATTCAACAGCGTCCCATCAGCTACAGGGTTGTCTCGGTCGTCAATGACACAACGAGGCAATGAAATATCGCGAGGGATGAGCAGCGCGTTCGTCGAAGTGCCGACGTGGAAGCTCTCGAAGCTGTTGTCGCGAGAGAAAGGCAGCTGGGTCGTTTTCGAAGTTTCTGTCGAAGCTGTTTCTCTATGTCGGCATCGCCAGCACGCAGGAATTGGGGCGACGCGATGGGTAGAAAAAGAGCGTCGATGTGTGATGGAGGGACTGGCTGGCCCGTTTGCGGTGGTTGTCCTTGTGTTTGTCGTCTCTCTAGCCGGGAACGGCTCTTTGCTGTCTTTTTTATGAGGATTCGCCCTTGAAAGGGAAGTTTGACTTGCTACGTGAAAAAGCTGTTGGATGGAAGGGGAAAGGGGCTAGCCCTCATTTGGCGTAGCGCCGTTTGTGACGTACCGAGACCCAGCCCTCCCAGCCACGCAAAGGGGCATAGCGGAGCTTACATAACTCGACAGCTGCTGCTGGGGGCCCCTGCCAGGGCCTGCCCTGGCCGTAGCGCGTCTCGGGCAACGCAACCACTCAACGCGCCGACGCCTCTGGGCCGTGACCGCGTTTTTGGCCGCTTTGCTTCTCACGGCCGACCAGAACACCCACCACACACGACAGCGACGAGCAAACCAACAACAAAAACAAGAGGACGCGCCGCCACCTCTTCTCTTGCTCTTTGTCTCTCTGTTTCTCTGTTTCTCTGTCTCTCTCTCACGTCTCTCAAGCATCTCGCAAACCTCGCTCCCCCGCCACCAAGAGCTTCTGTTTGCGCTCGACTCTAGACACTCCTCGACCAACTACACAACCGCCACGATGTCAATCGTTTCACTCCTCGACGTCAAGGTCAACAACAACCCGGCCAAGTTCACGGACTCGTACGAGTTCGAGATCACATTCGAGTGCCTCGAGCAGCTAGAGAAAGGTAAGCGACTCGACGGTCAGGGAAGAGGGAAGCGGAGGCAGAAGCGGAAGGGGAATTAGGCAACCATAGGCGTCCATCGTCCTGATGCGGCATACTGATTCGGCGCGTACAGATCTCGAGTGGAAGCTGACCTACGTCGGCTCGGCAACGTCGTAAGTTCCCCCATGACCGAGCCAACCAGCCCACCTCTCTCGCTCACAACCCCAGTGACCAGCACGACCAGGAGCTCGACTCCCTGCTCGTCGGGCCCATCCCCGTGGGCGTCAACAAGTTCATCTTCGAGGCCGACCCGCCCGACGTCAAGCGCATCCCAGACGCCGAGATCCTGGGCGTCACCGTCATCCTGCTGACCTGCGCCTACGACGGCCGCGAGTTCGTGCGCGTCGGCTACTACGTCAACAACGAATACGACTCCGACGAGCTCAACGCCGACCCGCCCGCCAAGCCGCTCGTCGACCACATCCGGCGCAATGTCCTGGCCGAGAAGCCGCGCGTGACGCGCTTTGCCATTAAATGGTGGGTCCCCCTGTTCCCCGCGTCCCCCTTACCCCCCCCCCCCTTTTTTCTCTCCTCGCCCCATCCACCCGTTCCTCCAGCTAATGTGATCAGGGACTCGGAAGCGTCGGCACCGGCCGAATTCCCACCCGAGCAGCCCGAGGCCGACCTGGTCGCAGACGAGGAGGAGTACGGCGCCGAGGAGGCTGAAGATGCCGAGGAGGACGAGGAAGCGGCTGCCCCCGCCGGTGAGGTAGAAAAGGGCGAGGACGCCGCGATGGCGGGCGCCGACGAGCCTGGTGTCGAGCAGGGCGAAGCCGAAGCCGAGGGCGAGGCCGACGCCGAGGAAGACGAGATGTCGGACGACGGCAGCGTCGACATCGAGGGCGAGAGCGACGACGAGATCGAGGAGGACGAGGAGGGCGAAGGTGAGGCCGAGGGCGCCGAGGGCGACGAGATGGAGGTGGACGACGACAAGCCTAGCACCGGCGCAGCGGCGCACCCAGTAGAGGTGATGTCGCACTGAGGGGCTGTTCTTGCGGTCTCTGAACTGTCTCTGTCTCTTGTCGATTTGCCATCCTCTTGTTCCGCTTGCGTTTTTTTCCGCGCTTCCGCGTCTGTTTCTACATCGTTCCGCTTGTGCTGTTTTCTTGGATTTGAACGTTAGAGAGGCGCCTCTGATGAGGGGCGAAGAGAAGCCGCCAAAAAAACGACGATGTGCTGTGCTGTGCTGGCGAGGACGGCACTTTGATATGCTAGATACGCATATATACCACGGCGAGAAGCGGGCATTCTTATGTTCTCCATTCCTTTTTCTCATATAGAAGCCAGGATTTCACGAACCAGTCCTACGAGATCTCGGGGGGAGGGTGTTTCATTTTGCGTTTGCAGACAGCTCTAATTATGAACATGCCATGATAGAGAACCAAGAGTGTTTCCAGTGTTGATGCGTTTTGCTCGTATCATACGATTCTCGTAGCTATGAAGGCCGAGTCTGATGTGCATAGCGACCTAAGACCAGGTGCACTAAATAGCTATATGCACGCCATTGAGCCGTGCGCGCATCGGAGCTGTCGTCGGACCTGCATCTATCTTCGCACGCTTCCATCCAGCCTGGATTTCTAATCCTCAATAGGGCTGCAGGACTGGGTTTTTGACCGCTTTGCGGCGGCAGAACCAAGGCTGCCGTTTGTCCAATTGGCGGCGAACAAAAAACCGGCAGAATGGTAGAGCTGCTGTGTGGGGTACCTAAGCAAGCACTAAATTTTCCCCCATTCTCCGGTCACTGCAGCGCCGATGAAGGAAATCGGCATGCTGCTTGAGATACAATAATAGCGCAGATGCTTATGAATGGCGCATTTTAGCAACGCCATCTCCGAGTAGGACGGAGCACGCCCTGTCGCACCGCGCGCTCTACCTCCCACAAAACGTCAACCGCCATGGCCGACCAAATAAACGAAGACTACCTCAAGACGGCGCTGCGGGCCAAGCTCCAGGCCGAGCATGTCGAGATCACAGACGTGTCGGGTACTTTACTCACGCCCTTCTCCCTCTTCTCCGCCCTCTCACTCCCCCGTCATGTAAGCTGCCTGCTGACCTTCTGACCTTCTAGGCGGCTGTGGTCAGGCATTCACTGCCATCATCGTGTCCCCTCAGTTCACGGGCCTCAACTCGCTCAAGCGTCACCGCCTCGTCAACGCGGCCCTGCGCGAAGAGATTGCGAGCATCCACGCGTGGAGCGCCAAGTGCCACACGCCAGACGAGTGGGCGCGGGCGCCCAAGCAGACGCAGAAAGACGACGCCGTGGTCGGAGAATGATGGAAGAAGGGAGAGGGACAGCGATGTTTATGCCGCGGGGCCGCCGAGAAGGATGAGGAGGCGTGGAGGCCCTGCTATGATTACCCCAAAATTCTTTGTATATTTCGCTTGAAAGCTGTTCAAAAACTTGATCGATCTTGGTTTGAGTCAGAATGCTCGCAATGTCGCCGTCTCGGCCTTGCTCTTGTGCTTACTAATCGGCGATCGCGGAACTGCATCTCTCGATATCCAGAGATGCTGCGGTGGAAGTGTCACATTTCCGGCCTCAGCAGGCAGAGCGCCGAGACTTGCCCACGCCGAGTAGTATCATTTTCACGAGAGAA
This sequence comes from Sporothrix brunneoviolacea, assembly GCA_021396205.1. NCBI lineage: Eukaryota > Fungi > Ascomycota > Sordariomycetes > Ophiostomatales > Ophiostomataceae > Sporothrix > Sporothrix brunneoviolacea. The sequence continues at coordinate 80,704 of WNYD01000127.1, forward strand.
GAAGGCGTGGAGAGGCAGCAGCGGGACGAGAGTCCTCAACACAGTGGGTGACCACGGGGGTCTACTCTCTCTCCATTGACACTTCATTGCAAGTCCTCTCGTTGCTGTGCTTCCACTGTCATGTTCATCGCGTCTTTGAGAGCATGCGTATGTTGGGGATCGGGTTGAGATGCAAGAAAGATAAAAAATAGACGTTAAAAAGAGAGATAATAGAGAAAAAAAGATACTTAGAAAAACCACAGAGTGAAAGAGTAATATAAAAAAGAAAGATTAAAAAGAAAGAAAAAAGAATAAGAAAAGAAGAAAAAGAAAGAGAAAAGAAGATGTGAAGGTGGGGGGTAGGAAGGAGCACAGGCATAAACTGTGCCTCTGCTCGACGAGCATGATATTTATTCAGAGTTTTGTTTTCACCTGCTTCTCTGCTTCTATTATTCTCTTCTTTTCCACAGCCCAAGCTCTTCTCGAGACCTCCACCCAAGCACATCTCTCTCTGACCTCTTCTCTTCGTCCTCTCCAGCGACTGTTTTTTCAAGGCGGCAAATTTTATATATGCTATCCCACCTCCCCACCTTCTCTTTTACTGGGAGCTGACGAGATGTCTTTTGTTGCTACTCTATGACGATGGCTGTTGATGTATATATCCATCCAGCTGACAATGGTTCTTGTCGATGCATATTACCATCAAGCTAGCAGTTGCCAAGCAGACTTCGGCTTCCTCTCGCCTTTTCTCTAAAGTACGTATCCCTGCCTCATTCCCCCCGCTTCCCTCGTCTGAACGGGACTGACGGCGTGTTTCTTATTTCTACTCGATGATGGATAATATCGATGCATATTGCCATCCAGCTGACACTTTCCAAACAACAGAAAGGCTCTTCTCCTGCTCCTGTCGTCCGTTCAGCGTCCACTAGATCACCAACCGGTATGCATCTCGCACGGTATGACGATGGGTAGTTTTGATGTATATGACCATCTTGCTAATATTTTCTCGACAAACAAGCTCTTCAGCTCTTGACGTATTCCATTTTCTCAACTACTGGAAGGTATGTATCCTGTTCTTTGTTTCTACGCTATTCTAACGGAAATGTTGGTATATGTGTGACAATACAGCTGACATTTGCCAGAAAAGTAGCTACAGCTCCGGCAGGTCCAACTTGAGGAGGTGGTAATCTTCGATGGAAAGAAAAGGATCAATACACTTTTAATAAGTGCTTGATGCTGCAGAGCGCAGACAGGACGAGCATGGAACTTGAGATTCCAGATCCCAACAAGAGGTCAATGTATGTTTGTTCACTTCGGCTCTTCTTTTTTGAACAAAACAGATTTCCAGCAGGAGATCAATGTTTCACTAACAAATGGTCAAAACCGCCAAACGGCGGCTGAAGCAGCTCCAAGAGGTAGAAATCGAAGACTTGGAGCAGAACATTCTTCTCGTCATGGGGCCGCCCAAGGTCAAGGCTCTGGAAGTCTTATACGACTCTCCATTAGGAACTCTCGCCTGGGGACGCTCCCTTGGGTCACTTCATTTTAAGGCTGCCCTCCACACAAGCAACTCCAGACAAATGACAAATATATCCACATTTTTCTTCCTTGCAAAACACTTCCACCGGACACCTCTCTACCAAAATGGCCCCAATCATCGCGCCCACAGAGCGTTCCTGCGCGACGTGAAATCGCTCAAGCGTTATGTGAAAACCTACTATCTCCAGGGCGAATACAAGCTACGGAAACAAAACAAAGACAACGTCATGCTGGAGGTGCTCAAGCGGCTCTATGTGCTAGACGGATATCTGCCACAGGGTGCGGAGGACGGTCCGATCCCTGCCAAGGCCTTGAAGGGGGTGTGCCCCGAACTCCGTCTGGAGTACCTGTTAGGTGTGCCGTGGGGTTGACGGAGACAAGAAATGGGAGGCGATGGCTGGTCGTCTTCGTGTGATCGTTGCGTCGTATGTACGCTGAGCGGGTAGTCTATCTCCAGAAATAGTAATTGCAGCGACAATAATAACATGAGATTTTGAACGTTGGTAAACTTTGCTTTTTTAGTTTTGCCCGATTACTAAGCCTAGACTTAGACGGGATTTGGGCCCCTATGCATGCTCTGAAGAGCTTCTCGATCATCGGCACAAAAAAGTGGGAAGAGACGAAATCAACCAGCAACAACCACAACGGACATCTCGATCTCACACGGATGTTTTCGCGTGCACACGCTGCTACCCAGGTCGAGATCCGCATGTTGCTGCCACGCCTGAACGTCTGTATCCGCGCCTCCTCCCTCATCCGCCCACGACTCCTCTCAACCGCATCTCCATCTCTCTCACGCCGCATCGCATATCGACGACAGCAAGCGTCGCCTCGGCTGCGCACCTGTTTTGTCTCATCTGACCTCGGACGCCCGCCCGCTAGCATATCCACCCGCAGACACAGCACCATGGCGACTAACCCGTTCACGGGCATCGTCGTCTCCGAGATGCGGAGACTGTGGGTTCCCCCCTCCGACGTAATGCAGAAAGAGAGCTTCCTCTAACCTGCCAGCTACCCCGAGGCCCTCGCCGACCGCGCCTGGGACAACGTCGGCCTGCTGCTCGACAACGTGGCGCTGCCCTCCGCGGGCGCGGGGTCGCGCGACCGCGTGCTGCTGACCAACGACCTGACGCCGGACGTCGTCGACGAGGCCATCGAGTACGGCGCCTCGGTCATCGTCTCGTACCACCCCATCATCTTCCGCGGCCTCAAGGCCATCACCCTGCAGGACACCCAGCAAGCCTCGCTGCTGCGCCTCGCGCGGAACAACATCGCCGTCTACTCGCCCCACACCGCCCTCGACGCCGGCGGCGGCGGCATCAACGACTGGCTCGCCGACGCCGTCGCGGCCGCGGGCCACTCGCTCAAGTGCGAGGAGACGCGCGTCAGCAACATCAAGGACGTCGCGGGCCCCTACCCGGCCTCGTACCAGCCGCGCAACGCCGCCGGCGAGGAGCAGATCATCGGCTACGGCCGGCGCGTCGAGTTCCGCAGGGCCGTGCCGGCGGCCGAGCTCATCCGGCGCTTCGTCGAGGAGCTGGGGATCGCCCAGCGCCACGTGCTCGTGGCGCGCCCGCGGCCGGCCGAGGCGATCCGGGCCGCCTTCACCCTGGACAAGATCTCGGGCGTAGGCGTCTGCGCGGGGTCCGGTTTCGACATCCTGCGCGACGCCCTCGGCAGCAAGGTCAACATGCTGATCACGGGCGAGGTCAGCCACCACGACGCGCTGCAGGTGGCGGCGCGCGGCGCGTGGGTGGTGTGCCTGCTGCACAGCAACTCGGAGCGCAAGTTCCTGTCGGCGCGGCTGCAGGGCCAGCTCAGCAAGGCCATCGTGCAGCACGCCGGCTACGAGCAGGCCGCCGTGCTCGTCAGCGAGCGCGACCGCGACCCGTTCGAGTTCTGGGACCTCGACAACCCGCCCAAGACGGGGCAGGCCGACGACCGGCCGGGAGCGTACTCGATTTAGACCATCAAGATGGGAGGGGGGAGAAAATGAAAGAAAGAAAAAAAATGTATTCTATCGTAGCATTGTCAATTCATCGCTTCACGCTAACGCTAAACGCCTTTTTGCAAAACCCGCCTTCGAGCACCCATGCCATGCCTCTCTTTGCGTATCCACGCCTCTTCCCCCGCTCATGCCTCCCCTAGTCATGCCTCCCCCCCGGCGTGCCATCCCGCGGGACTCGGCTCCCCGCGCAGCGCAGCCTCGCCGTCCGCCAGGCACGCCGCCACGTCGTCGGCGCCGCCCAGCCCCTGGTCCCGCCACGCCTCGAGCAGCTGCCGCGGCCGTTCCCACGCCTGGGCCGCCTCCTCGGTGCGCCCTTCGCGCACGAGCTGCCGCAGTTTCTCAGGTGTCTGCAGCACGGCCGCCGCCAGCTGCCGTGTGCGCGCGCGCGTCGCCGCCTGCCGGGCCGCGTCGCTGTCGGGCTGGGGCACGGCGTCGCGCATGGCGTCGCGCAGGGCCTTGGCCTGGTGGTAGATGTGGGCGATGGCAGGGTCGAGCGTGGCCGCCATGGGGTTGAGGGGGTCCATGGTCGCGCGCATCTGCGGTGTGTTAGCGGCCCATAACGTTCGGTGCTGCTCTGCTAGCTGGTCCGTCGTCTGATCTGCCTACCTTCCGAATGGTCTCCGTCGCCGTGATCAGCCTGCTGTAGTTGTCGTAGACGAGGCTCTTCTTCTCGGCGTCGAGGGCGCGCGTCTCGCCCAGCACGAGCGTGTAGACGCGCAGCAGCGCCGTGAGGCCGCTGGTCTGCAGGATCATGCGGACAAAGGCGTCGGCATCGAAGTCGGGCGAGTCCATCGCAGAGGGCGGCACCTCCGAGTACGACAGGATGTGGCTCGTGTGGAGGGGGTCGTTGGGGTCGTCGAATGCCTCGGTCACCTCGAGGACGGGCGTGCCGCCGCTGCTGCCGCTGCCGCTGCCGGCGGCCGTCTTCTTGAGGTTGTAGTACTGGCGCAGGGCGGCGCGGTTCCGCCGTGCCGCCCCCGGTGCAGCGCCGCCTCCTGTGGCATTGCTCGTGGCCCCTGCCGTGGACGCCGCCGTTGCCGCCGCTGCTGCACCCCGGCTCGGCGAGGTCGACACTGACCGGCTGGTCTCCAGGCTCGGCCGGCTGCTGTTCGTCGGCGTCTGCGAGGAGGACGGCATGCGCCGCACCGGCGGCTCGCGCGGGGAAGCGATGGTCGACATTTTCGTGTGTGAGGAGGATGAGAGAAAGACGAAAAGGAGAAACGACAGACCAGCTCGTCGTCTGCGTGTGCTGGGTGTGTCGTCGACGTCGGGGCTGGAATGGTGAATGGTGAGCAGAAAGCCGTGGCTGCGAGAGAGGAAGCCCCCTAGCTAAAAACGACCAGTAGGAAGCCATGGCCCACCCGCTCCTACCTCCCAAGGGCGCCGAGGCTGAGGCGCCAAGCCCCGCTCTGCGCGCTCTGCAGCGTGTCCCGTTCTAGGCGGTCTCAGGTGACTTGGTGTCACTCTGGCGGGGTTCGCGTCGCGTTGCAGCACCGAATTCAACCACCACCGCTGGCACCACTACTGCCATCACCACCATACCACCACACCATGAACCAAGCATTGCAGATTCGCTCTGCCCTCGCCGCGGAGCAGTTGCCCGCACCGTCGCAGACCTGGCTACAGGCCCTCATTTCCCAGCAGCCAGCCCAGCAGCGCTCGCTCCCGGCCCTCGTTGCCGCCGCCAAGGCACGCCTGCTGGCAGCCGACTTGACGACACCGGGCCTGCTAGAGAGCGCGCCGGGGTTCCCCGCCGCCCTGATAAGCTCGTCCGCGGGCGCCGTACAGGAGACCCACCTCGCCCACGACGTCGTGGTCCAGGTGCTGGACCTCGAGAACTTGGCGCAGAGCCGCTGGCAGCAGGTGCAGGCCCTCGAGGCGATCGAGCGCGGCGAGCAGAAGCGCGGGAGAGAGATCATCCGCATCCCGGTGGGGGGAGACGAAGGGGGAGACGACGGCGACGAGACGAGCAGCAGTCGGCCTCCTGCTGCGAGGCCCACCGGAGCAGGCGCGCCTGGTAGTGCCCCCGCCGCCGGCGACGCCTCCGCCACGCACCGGCTCGTCCTGCAGGACGCCGCCGGCCACTCGGTATTCGCCCTCGAGCTGGCGCGCATCTATCGCATCGGCATCGGGCGCCTGCGCATCGGCGAGAAGCTCCTCCTCAAGAGCGGCACCGTGGTGGCGCGCGGAATACTACTCCTCGAGCCGGCCAACGTCAAATTCCTGGGCGGCCAGGTCGAGCCGCTACACAAGGCGTGGCTGGAGGGCCGGCTGGCAAGGCTGCGGGCGGCGGCACAATCAGCATGAGGGGATGGGCATGGAGGAGGTGGTGGGTGCCAGGGGCCGGAATGGCGCGGCGGCCGGGCTGACCGAAGCGCTCGGCGACGCTGGCGGCAAAGGCCTTGATGCTGTTGTGGGTGAAGAATCTGGGGCAAGGGGGAAAAGAACGGGAAGAGGAAGAGAAGAGAACCGGAACGGCGAGGCGCCGATGGATAATGCGGAAACAGACATGTACGACTAGTCTTATTTTTGATACCCCCAAAAGAATTTACTGCTATTGATCGCTTTTTGTTCTTTTGTTCCTATTATATGCCAATTCTTAAACCCATGCAGGAACCAAATCACCACTTGAAGCCAGCTCTTTGAAGTTCCCCCTTTGAAGTCCCCTATGCAATCGCCTCCGCCAGCGCCTGCCAGCCGTCGCCCAGCCACGGCGCCACAAAGATGGCCACCTGCGCGTCGGCCGGCCGCCGCGTCCCCACGCACGCCGCGGCCAGGTCCTCGGGGCCCAGCGCGCCCCGCGGCGGCAGCAGGTTGAGCGTCAGCCGCAGCGCCATGTCGCTGGCGAAGTCGTCTTCGTCGTCGGAGCCCTCCCCTTCGTCCTCTTCGCCATCGCCGTCTTCGCCTGCCTCTTCTGCCAGATTAGTCCACCCGTGCGGCAGGTGCGGGTGCAGCATGATGTCCCGCTGCGCCTGGCTGCGCGCCGCCCGCCGGCTGGCCGCGTCTGCCGCGCGGTCCGGGTTCGCCAGCGCGTGCAGCACGCGGCCGATGCGCGCCTGGTC
>WNYD01000128.1:0-86835 GCA_021396205.1 Sporothrix brunneoviolacea
GCGGCGCAGCGGAACCTGCAGGAGCTCGGCCAGGCGGCGCAGACCCGGGACGCCGCGCTGCAGCGGGCGCAGCAGCAGCTGGCGGAGCGCGACGCGCAGGCGGGCCACCTCGAGGCCGAGGTGCTGCGGCTCAAGGCGCACACGGGCGACGCGGCGACCATGGAGATCATCCGGCGCGAGCTCAAGGACCAGGTCAGCCACATCCGCGCGCTGGAGGCGACGAACCGCGACCAGCTGACGGAGCTGCGCCACCTGCGGCAGGCGCACAAGGCGGTCGAGATCGTCGAGGAGGAGAAGCGGACGCTGCTGCGGCGGCTCGAGAGCGCGCAGCGGCTGGAGCAGGAGCTCGGCGAGGAGCGCATGCAGCGCCAGCGGCTCGAGACGGAACACCGCGCCTGGGCCGCCTACCTGCAGACGAGCGGCGAGCGCGGCGGCGAGCAGGCCGAGTTCGACTCCCCCGAGGCCGTCGCAAAGGCGCTGATGGAGGCGCGCTACCACACGGCCGAGCTGACGGAGAAGATCGGCGCGCTCGAGCCCGAGGTCGCGCTGCGCGACGCGGACATCCGGTCCCTGGAGGCCCAGAAGAGAGAGATGGCAGCGGAACTCGAGCGCCTCAAGGCAGCAGCAGCAACACCGGCCGGACTGGACGGCAGCAGCGGCGCTGCCACCCCGCTGCCTCTGTCTGCTGCCGGCGGCGGCGACGCCAAGGCCCGGGCCCGGCTCGAGCGCCAGCGCGCACTAGCCGTTAAGGAGGTCGAGTACCTGCGCGCCCAGCTCAAGGCCTTCGACACCGAGGACATCACATTCCACTCGGAGCAGTTTGACCAGCAAAAGGCCGACCGCATCCGGCAGCTCGAGGAGCTGGTGGACAAGTACCGCGCGGAGGCCGAGGGGCTCCACGCCGAGCTGTCGTCCCTGGAGACGTCGGCAGCCAGCCACAGCAGCAGCCCGCCGCTCGCACAGGTCGCTGGCACTAAGCGGGCGCGACCCGACGACGACTCTGGCGACGGCGACGGCGGCGACGGCGGCAACGACGAGAACGGCAGCGCCGCCGGCCAGCTGGCCCGCAAGACGCGCAAGCTGCAGGACGAGCTGGCCGCGGCGCGGACGGCGCACCGCGTGCTGGCGACGGAGCTGGCCGTGACGCGGGAGCAGCTGGCGGCCGAGAAGAAGGCCGCGGGCGTGCGCGTGCTGGCGCTGCGGTCGAACCCGACGTCCGACTACGAGGCGGTGGCGCGGTCGACGCTCGACGCGCTCAGGAAAGAGAACGCCGAGCTGCTCGCGCACATCCAGGCCCACGCGGCACCGAAGGGCAAGACGGCGACGGCTGCTGCGACCCCTCCTTCGTTTGCGACCGTCCCCATGTCTGTGCTGGCCGCGGCGCAGCGCGAGATCGCCGACGCGCAGGCCGAGACGGCGTCCGCCCAGAAGGGCAGCCGGCGCCTCAAGGAGGTGTGGGCGGCCAAGTCGGCCGAGTTCAAGGAGGCCGTCGAGAGCACGCTGGGGTGGCACGTGACGTTCATCCCCAACGGCAAGATGCGCGTCGAGAGCGTGTACCACCCGAGCGCGACGGACGAGAACGAGAACAGCATCGTGTTCGACGGCGAGCGGGGCACGATGAAGGTGGGCGGGGGGCCGCGGAGCGCGTTCGCGCAGCGCATCGACGACCAGATCCGGTTCTGGGTGCGCGAGAAGGGGTGCATCCCGGGGTTCCTGGCGGCGCTGACGCTCGAGTTCTGCGAGGAGCAGGCGCGGACGACGACGACGACGACGACGGCGGCGACAACATCGGCGGCGACGGCGACGGTGACGACGGAGCGGTAGCCAGCCCCAGCTGTGTTCGGGGAGGAGAAAAAAAAATATGAGTGGCAACGTCTCGGTGATTTTTTATGTGCTTTAATAAGAGGCGTCTCGTTTTCCCAGAGGGGGCCGCCAACGGCCTGCTCGGCATAGTATATAGGCATGGGCATTTTGTTTTATGTGCTGTAGTTTATTTGTTTCTTACTTATTAGTTCTGACTCTTCGTCTGCTTCACATTGAAGACGTTTTGCAACGATGCCTTGACATCTCATCATTGAGAAACTCTAGAGGAATTGATGTTTTCCCTCCCATGACACAGGGCGAGGTAGTGTGATGCGACCAGTATCGTATGCACAAAATAAAAATCATTATTGATTGAGGAGGTCCTCGCTACGCGAGGACAAGTCGATAATAAACAAAAAAAAGGAGAAGCAGGATGCAGGGAGACAGGAGAGAAATAAATATGACTGTGAGGTAACCAAAAAGGACAAGACAAAACCAACAGCAGATGAAAAAAACAAAAAACAGAACAGACAAAACAAATAAAGGACAGACAGCATGGGACAAAAACTGTAACAGGTACTATATCGCGAGTCTTTGTACACGAAACAGCAATAAAAAACGAGAGCAGGGAAGAAGAGCAAAGGGGGGGAAAACAAACTTCCACGTCCGAAGCAAATGAGTCGCAAAAAAAAAAAACACAAAAAAAAAGAAAACTAGACAATATATGACAAAGGCGTCAAAAAGCTGTGCAAAAAAACCAAGGAGTTATGCCCCCAACCGCTCCATGTGTCATCCATTCAAAATAAACACCGGCAACCTACTTCGCCTCGTACTTGCCGCTCACAATCTGCCGCACCAGGGGCACGTCGACCCACGAGGGGCCGCTGCCGTTGGTCGGCAGCGGGCTCGGCAGTCGCTCGTCGGCAAAGGGGTCCTCCTCCTCGTCGGCCTGGGCGGCGGCAGACGGCTGCTGCTGCTGCTTCTGCTGGCTGATGGTGATGCCCGTGCCGTCGGCCGCGTCGGGGCCGCCGCCCACGCCCGCGCCCGCCGGCACGAGGTACTCCCACCGCGCGTCGATGTGGCCCGGCTGCGGCTCGGCCCCCTGCTCGCCCACGATGCGGCACACGATCTTGGACCAGGTCGGGGTCAGGGTCACTTCGGCCATGCGCCAGTACACGAGGTGCTTGTCCTTGAGGTGGGTGCCCGTGGGCTTGGTCTGGACGCCACTGGCGCGCGCGCCCTCGTAGGTGGCGATGAAGACGACGTTGCGCAGCACGACCGGCTGCTGGGCGGCGGCCAGGCGCGCCTCCGGGTTGAGGCGGTACTGCAGCAGCAGGCCCAGCTTGTCGCCCGCGGGCTTCCAGACCGGCTTGATGACGATTGGGCAGTGCGCCGCCAGCGCGGTCGCGTCCTCGGCGTGCGCACGGAAGGTGAAGGCGACGGTGGCCTTCTGCTGCAGGTGGCTCGTGTCGATCGCGAACTCGTCGGGGGCCGCCGTGTTCTGCACGAAGATGCGGTTGGGGCCGATAACCTCAAGCAGGGGAAAGTTGTTGATCCGAATGATTTCAGTTTCTAGATGGGTCAGCAAAAGCGTCTCTGTACGGGGGGCGGGGTTGTGCAGGTGTAGGGCTTACCCTTTGCCGGGCTGTCTCCCGTGGCAGTGTAGGAAAATGCAATCTCGCCGGCGATCTTGGTGGCCTTCAGCTCGCCATCCTCAAAGCTGGCCGAGACGGTCTCGATGAGGGACGTGTTGAGGCCGGGGTTCGACGTGTCGATGTGCTTCAGATGGGCCAGGCTGCTGAGCGACGTCGCCGACCGGACGGACTGGGTGTCGGACGTGCCCGCGAGGCTGCCTTCCGAAGCAAGCGCGGTGACGGCCGACGGCTTGGTCGGAGTCGAAGAGAAGGTCGAGCTGCGAGACACCGACGGGAAGCTCGCCGACGACGACTCGGGCACAGGTGGCGCTGGGACGTAGATTGTGTTCCGAACATCGCGGCGGCCGCGGACAGTGCCCCCCTTCCGGGACGGCATGCCCAGGGAGAGCGTGTTGGCGACGTTGGACAGGGCCGCCTGCTTGGCCTGGGGATCTTCGTCCTGGACAGGCTCCTTCTGGATGTTGAGCTTGAACGCGTGCTCGGCATCCTCGCCAAACTCACCAGCGCTCGCGGCAGCGGCGTCTCTCTGGGCCTGGGAAATCGGGTCGTTCGCGGCAGCAGGGACGGAGAAGCCCTCGGCATCTCTGGCGGGCTCGCCTGCCGTGGTCTTCTGTTGCGACGGTGGTGGGCCTGGCGGCGGAGGCACGCCAAAGATCTCGTCCACCGTCATGTGGTTCAGCGTACTGATGTCGGCCACACCTGCCCCTGATACTCCTCCCGAGCTGGATCCGGGAGCCTCTCTTGCGGCGTCACCGCTGACGCCGTTCGTGGCGCCTTCTCGTGGCGTCTTGGCGCGGGTCCCGGCGGTACTCGGCGGCACCGGCGAGTCTGGGGTTTCGGCGAGGGAGGACAGGCGGTGGTTCGACTCAGCTAGGTTGTTGGAGGAAGCACGGGGAGAGATGGCCCGGCCGTGGCTGCTGTTGCTGACGCGGTTGAACGGGCCGGAGTTTTTGGACGGCGAGAGCGGACCGAAGCCGGCGTGGATGCTTTGTCGCCGTCGTCCCAGCATGGTGCCGATGCGGCTGCGCAGTTTGGATTCTAGAACGCGGAGTGTTAGCTTACACCAGCAACGCGAGGCGGATGAGAAGAGCGCTCACCTTGCGGCGGCGGCGGCTCGGGGCGGCCTCCGGAGTGCTCGGAGACGGTATCTTCGCGGGAAGCGGCTGGCGGGGCTGATACTGGACTGAAAGTTGGCTGCTGCGGCACGGGCGGCACCTGCGCGTTAGACGACTGGGCCGAGAGCGGCGGCGCGCCGCTGGCAGACCCGGCGATGCTAGGCTGCCGCGTGGACCTCCGCTCGATCTTGGGGCGGCCCTGGGTGGTGCGCTGCGCAAAGGTCTGGATCTCGTCCTCGGTGCGGATCTCGAGGATGAGGTTCAGCATGGCCTCGGCCGTGGACTGGGTGCGCGTGGCCTGGTCGACCTCGTGGGTCTCGAGCTGGGTCAGGACGTCGCGCAGGTGGTTGACGCGCTGCTCGTCGAGGGCCTGCAGCGTCTCGAAGATGAAGGGCGCCTGTGACTGCCACTGCTGGGTGGCGCCCTCGAGCCGCTGGGTGGCGGCGTCGACCTTGTGCGCGCTCGCCTTGCCGCCCTTCTTGCTGAGCTTGTCGGCCGAGCTCTGCGCCTCGTCGAGCTCCTTGACCATGATCTGCAGGTTGCCGGAGATGGTGTTCATGTTGGTCATCTCCCGCTTGCTCTGGAACGCGCGCAGCGGGCCCTCCACGTCCTTCTCGATCCGCTGGCTGAGCAGGTGGTGGGAGTTGGCGATGGTGTCGACGGAGCGCAGGATGGCGTCCCAGGATGGCTGGAATACGCTGCGGGCTGTGTGTTAGAAAGGTGCAGCTGCATGCGAATGTCTGATACATCCAATTATCCAACATACCCTAGTTCTGCAGCATTGCTCGGGAACTTGAAGAGCACGAGCTTCTTGAGGCCGGCGACGTACTGCTCTTCGACCCTTCGTCTTTCCTGTGTGTTTGCGGCGCATTAGTGCGTGTCCACCTACGAAGCGTGTCGACGGCGTCCGCGACGGAGCCCTGCTTCTTGTCTCCCCGGGCGGACGGAGGCGCATCGTACCTGTAGCCATTCGGCAACTTCTTGGTTCACCTTGCCTATCCGCCGCACGCGCTCCTGCAGGACTTGAAAGGCTTGGCCCGGCTGGAGGTGGGCCTGGAGGGAGGAAGAGGGAAAATGTTAGCGTCTGGGGGGCGGTTCGTAGGAGGGGACGGACGGGCCATTGGCATTCCGGATCACGCCGGATGGGGACCGCGGCGCTGAGCCGGCGTCGCCGCATGCGCGGGAGTCGCCGGAAGACGAAAAAAAAAGGAGAGGAGGCGGTCTCACCAGCATGGCCGGATATTCCGACCGCGAGAGGTCCTCCATGGCGACGGGGGGGACGAGGAGAGAGAGAGGCGCAAGGTCGAGAAGCGGAGGTGCGCGCGGAGGGGGTTGCCGAGGCGCGGCGATGCGAGGAGCGGTGTCAATGAGCGGAGACGGTCGGCCGAGGGGTGCGGATTCGGCGTTGGACTAGCCGCGAGGCGGTGAGGCGATATGGCGCAGAGCGAGACAGACGCCGGCGAGGCGAGGTGTCGCGAGAAATGAGAGCTTCTAGAACACAGCAACCAGCGGAGCGGCCAGACGGCGAACCATGTTGGGGGCACAGCGAGCAGGGCACACAGACGACGGCCTCCGGCGGGCAATTGCGAGCGAGGATCGGACGAGCGCGACGACGCAGTCAGGAACAGGCGGGAGGGGTGGTGCGGCGGCTGAGAAGGGGGGATTGGGATCCGCGACGACGGGAAGCGGGAGATTTCTTCGAAACGGGTTTCTCGACGATGCGGTGCTTTTTGGGTGCGGGTGTGGGCGTGTGTGTGGTTGCTGCCGTCTATTTTTTAAAATTCCTTTTTTTTTTTAATTCACCTGCTTATGACTTGGAGGAAGCTTCGACCGGCAAGGCCAGGGAAAGTGGTGGCTGGTCCAATGGGCGGCCGGTCGCTATTACTACCGGAACTGGAGCAGAGCTCCTGCCACTTCTGGGGGGTGTGTGGTCTGTGTAAGGAAGGGAAATGCGGGTCTCGCGGCGGGTCTGCGCTGATGTCACGGGGCTCGCAGGCCTTGCGGGCACGCTGTTGCTCGGTTGATTTGGAAGGAACGCAAGCCACACGCGCTGGGGCGGAATGGGCGGCGCCAATTGGCCGAAGCGGGGCCGAGGATGATGGGGATGAGGAATCAGAGCTTGTTCTACGAGGGCAGACGAGGGCAGATGCTCTTCTTGTTTTGCTCTTTTGACGATTTTTGTTTCTTGCAAAACCCCGAGGAAATACTGCAGACAGACAGATAGAGACAATCGCAAGCTTGGCAGCCGACACCTGCCTGCGCATCCTCGGTCCGGCGGGCCCATGCTGTTGGAGGGCAAGGGGGAAGCTGCGCTAAGCCGCAGAAGGCGCAACGGTCGGCCGCCATGAGCGCTGTGGCTGGTGAAAAGTGGGGCCGTCATCAAGAAAGCCGCTGACAAGGTGACAAGGCTCGAGACACCCGACGAGACGGCGGCGACTAGGCGTTGGTTTCTGATTCATCCTTCTGTTGGGACCATATCCGGAGCAACTGCGGGATCTGCTTTCACATGTCGTATAGACTTCGTCTCAGGTGGCTTCATGCTGGCAGGGCGGAGAGGGGCGTATAGGTTAGGGTCATTCCGGCTACTGGTCAACGGAAATACCGGAAGAACAGGAACGGAGACCGCCGTATGTTGACGACGGATGTGTGCTGTACCATTTTCAAATAATAAGACAATCGATTGTTCCATGCTGTTTGCGCGCTCTGTGTTGCTGCGTGCCCTTTCCCCGGATTTGTCAGACTTCTACTATCTTACAGCCGCCAGCGGCTGCCGTCGGTGTTAGTGCAGCCGATCAACTAATCTGCGCCGCACATGTCACCACCACGAAACGTCACCCGGCTGGTGAGCTCCGGCTGTGTCTTGCGTCTCGCATCAAGCATCCCAGTGAGCCGCCATCGCGTCTGTCTACACTCATACACATCCGCACATCCGCACGCGCACGCCACCATGTCGACCGAGGCCACCGCCCGCGCGTTCTTCGCCAAGCCCTACTTTGCCGTCGTCGGCGCCTCGAACAACCACGCCAAGTTCGGCTACAAGAGTGCGTTCCCTGCCCGTGATGACCGATGCCTCTCTAGATGCGCTTCCTCCCGCTGACCACCAGTCTTCGCCTGGTACGCCTACCACAACCTGCCCGCCACGCCCATCAACCCCAGCACCCCGGCCATCGGCGTCGACGGCACCGACTACCCGACGCTGCCCAGCCTGGCCGGCCTGCCGCACCCCAAAGAGACGGCGCTGTCCGTCATCACGCCGCCGGCCGTCACGCTCGAGGTGCTGCGCGAGGCGCACAAGCTGGGGCTGCCCGCCGTGTGGCTGCAGCCGGGCACCTTCGACGACGCGGTGCTGCAGTTTGCGCGGGGCAGCGCCGACGACGAGAGCGGCCCGCCTCGCTTCGAGGCCGTCGTGGCCGGCGAAGGCGGCCGGGGCAGCGAGGGGTGGTGCGTGCTGGTGGACGGGGAGCGGGCGCTGAAGGCGGTCGGGAAGCTGTAGGCTGTGCGTGGATGTCCATTTTACGAATAGATATGTATGGTTTGATTCTTAAATGCTATTTTCATGTCTCCTGTCTCCTTGTCTAGTCGACCCAATCCGTGAATCCGTGAATCCGTAGCCCCCTTTTACATCCGCCCTAAATATGTGCCTTCAGTGCATGCAACCCTCGTTCCAAGATATGCAAAACCCCACGTCCCTCGGCCCACAACTACAACCTCCTCCCACTTCACTCGAACCAGTCGTCGGGGTGGTGCCGCCGCGACGCCCGGGTGTCCGACCCCAGGAAGCTCATCGGGTTCCGGCACAGCGGGCACGAGTTCTGGTTGCTGCTCTGGAACCACTTGTACAGGCACGTCCGGTGGAACAGGTTCTTGCACGTCGCGCACCGCTTGTCCGGCATCCGCTTGTCCGCCGACACGATCGAGTAGCAGATGGCGCACTCCGTCTGGCCCCGCAGCGCGCCCAGCACGTTGCGCCGGAACGTCGCGAGCCCGTCGACCACGCTCCCATTCGAAAACGCGATGACCCCCTGCGTGATCATCAGCCAGCTCTGCCACTTGCGCTCGTCCACGGCCACGCGGTTGAGCCCCACCACGGCCACGTGGTCGATCGGGTAGTTGGCCGGCAGCCGCAGCGCGATGGACATCTGCAGCTCGTCGACCTCGTACGCGGCCACGACCTCGCGCGCGCGCTTGCTGATCTTGACGATCAGCTCCTTTTCCTCCTCGCCGCCGTTGCTCCCCTCCGGCTCCTGCGCGGCCGCCCAAGCCGCAACCTCGTCCAGCACCTCGTCGACCAGCAGCGCCGACACGTACTTGGCCGTCCACGCCTCGACGGCCACCGTCGTCTGCTTGGACCGGCACGCCGCGTACCACGCCTTGAACAGCCCGGGCACGTACTTCAGCGTCAGGTAGTACAGGTGCACCAGCAGCGCCTGCATGTGGCGCTCGTCCGGCAGCGCGTCGCCCGCGGCCAGGTCGTATGCCGTGATGTCGGCCGCCGTCATCTGCGCCCGCTCGAGGTTGAGCGGGCGCGCCGCCGAGTGGCCCAGCACGTCGAACGTGAAGTCGAGCAGCGCCGCCACGTGGCTGCCCTTGCCGAGGTGGTCCGCGTAGTCGCCGCGCACCTTGGCGGACGCCGTGCTGAAGGCGTCGAACACGAGGCGCCACGACAGCAGGTAGGCGCGCACGGGCGTCGGGAACGTCGCCAGCACGTCGTCCGGGTACGCCTCGAGGGTCGGCGCGTCGAGCAGGAGCGACAGCAGCTCGTCGGGCAGGCGGCCCTCCTTCTTCTCGAGGATGATGTTCAGAGAGAGCTCCGCCTGCTGCGCGGGGAGGGCGCGGTGCAGGAAGCCGAAGCCCGCCGCCTGGATGTCGCGCGACGGCGACGCCACGAGGCCGTACAGGTCCGACAGGTCCGTCAGCTGCGCGAGCGGCGTCTTGCTGGCCATGCGTGCCAGCAGGCGGTCGACCACCTCCTGCGGCTGGGTCAGGTCGCGGCCGGCCAGCGCCAGCAGCAGGCGGCGCAGGCCCCGGAACTTGGCCTCGGCGAACAGGACGACCGCGTCCGCCAGGTCGTCGTTGGGCTCCTCGACGGCCTCGATGGCGGTGACGAGCTTCAGCGAGGCGTGGACGTAGGGGAGGTGTTCGTCAACAGCCGCGGCGTCGCGGGCGGCGCGGTCCCAGAGGCCGATGCTGAATTTGATGCTGCGCTCCCAATACGGGCCGTAGATATCCTTGATGCAGGGGAGCAGGCGCTGCAGGGCGCGGCAGCTCTCGGCGGCGATGCGCGCGTCCAGCAGGGGTTTTTCTTGACCTTGCTCGCCGTCGTCGTCGTCGTCGTCGTCTTCGTTGTTTTCGTGATTACCAAACCAGGAGGTGATCTGCTTCACGGCAAAGACGAGGCGGTTCGTGGCCGCCGGCAGCTTGCCCACTTCGTACACTGCCATGCAGGCGTTGAGTAGCACGAGCGTGGCCAGGGTCGACTCCTTTTTCTTGGCGGGCGTCGCGCCGGCCACGTCGCTGATCAGGCGGTTGCAGAAGTTGGACACCGACTTGGACGACGCCAGCAGCTCGTTGTAGCCCGACAGGAACGCCAGCGCGCCGAGGGCTGTTTCAGGGCTCGCCTTCCACAAGCTGCGCTTGACGAGGGCGTCTTCGTCGGCGGCAGAGAAGCCGCGACCCTCCTGCCGCGCCTGCACCAGCTCGCTCAGGGCCCGCGCCGTGAACACGGCGAGGGGCGTAAGCTGCCTGGTCTGGTGGAGCATGGTGCCGATGAGGGCCTGGACGGACGCCTCGTCCATCGCCCCGACAACGCCCACGAGCGTCGAGCGAATCTCCGTGATGGCGTCCTCCGCCGCCGACTGCACCCAGGGGTCCGACAGATCGCCCCAGAGGCTGTGGATGTCAGCGACCGCGATCTGGTCGGAGCCAAGCTCCGCGACGAGGTACAGGAGGTACAGCAGCTCCACCTGGAATTCCCGAGGAAGCGCGGAGATGGCAAGGCCGTCGACCGCAAGGAGTTTTGTCGTGTAGGCGGCCATGCGCGCGGGGATGGAGCTGCCGAGGCGGTCCCGCTTGACGGCAGAGGCCGCTCGGCTTATCTCGCCCGGAACGAGCAGGTAGGCGCCGCCAATGTTGCTCGTGAGCGACAAGGCCGGGTTCAGGCCGCCGCGCAAAAAGGCCTGCATATCCTGCATCCAGACGTTCGTGTTGGGGAAGAGGTTCTCCTTGTCGTCGGCGGTCGCCGTTTTGGCGAGGCTCGAGGCTTGGTCCACGAGCGTGTCGATTCTGGAAGGTTAGCATTGAATTTATCAGGAAATTTTACCCAGAAAAACGAAAAGGGGGAAAACATACTCTAATGAATCCGGTCCTGCACTGTCCAGGTTGTCCTGGATGATCTTGAAGAGCGGCGGCTCGCCGCGCTGGCTGCTGCGGTCGACCAGCGCCCGCAGCGCGAGGACCTTGGCCGACAGGGCCGCGTCGCGGACCTCCATCATGCCGAGGAGCCTGGTCACGAGCTCCAGGTGCAGGGCTTCGTCGCGCACGAGCAGGTCTGGGGCCCGGCTCGCGATGGTCTCGAGCGCGGTGAGCACGCTCTGCGGGTCAGTGTCGGCGTCGGCGTCGGCGTCGGTATCGGTGGTATCGGTGTCGGAGCTGCCGAGACAGCGAACAATGCGAGAGGCCAGAGCCTGTCCGGCTGCCGGCCCTAACGCGTTCGACGCAAACACGGCGTTGAACAGGTCCCAGTTCTTCGACCGGCCCTGGGCTGTTGCCAGGCAGGCATTGGCGAGGTACCGCTGGAGGTCGTCGTTGCGCCGGCTCGTGGCCAAGGCGGCCTCGGACGCGTCGGAGATGAGAAGGGCAATGTTCTTCGCGGTCGCGTCGACGTCGGCGTCCTCGTCGGCGAGCAGCAGGGCGACGATGGCGGCGTAGATGGACTCGTACTGCGTACGGAACTCGGGAATGCTCGCCATCGAGCGCAGGCAGGACAGCAGCGGCGCGGCGGAGGGGGAGGAGGGGATGAGCGCGAGCTGGTCGGCGTCGTCGACGGGGAAGAGGAGCGCGACGATGGACCGGCCGTCGCTGTCGCGCAGGAGGTGAGGCGCGTGCGCGAACGCGGCGCTCACGAGCTGCGCGGCGCCCGAGGGCTTGTAGTTGCGCTTCCGCAGCAGGTCGGCGGCGCTCCGCAGGAGCGACAGGGTCGGCTGCTCGAGGACGTCTTCCACCAGGTTGGCTGAGGCCGGGGCAGCAGCACCGCCGGCGGGCTGCGCCTGGACCTGCTGCAGCACCGACCGGTGGATGTCGGCCACTAGCGAGAACCACCGGTCGCCCTCGTTGGCAATGTCCTGCTGCGACTGCTGGAACGCCTTGGACACCTCGGGGAGTGAGTTGGCCATGCGCCCGGCAAAGCCGCTCGCCAGCTGGGCCCACTCTCTCCGGGCCGATTCGACGATGTCCGGGTAGGCCGGCCTGGAGACGAGGAGCGACGCGCGCGTCAGGACAGGGACGTGCGCCGCCGTCGCCCACACGGCCTTGGCCTTGCTGGGCGGCTGCATGAAGTGATCGAGGAGCGGGTAGACGTTGGCCTCGACGAGGCCGACGCGGGCGCCCTCTGGCGTGACGGCGTCCACCAGCCGCCGCACCATCGACAGGTATGCCGTCCAACCGTCGACGGCGTTGCTCAGCGGCGCTTCTCGGTTAGACAAGCCGTTCCGGAACGACACCAGGACGTCTCTGGCGGCGTCCGCCGCAATGCTTCCCGCCGGTATTGATGCAAACAGGGCGTCCAACTGCTTCCAGAAGCTGAAGGATGCGGTCGACGCCGTCCCCTGCGAGCCCTTCTCTACCAGCGGCCGCAGCCGCGTGAAGGGGTGCTTGCCCTCGCTCCAGATCTCGGGGTGCGTCTCGGACAGCTTCTGCAGCGCCTTGACGTAGGCCAGGACCGAACCCGACTGGCTGATTTTTGGTGCGTCCTGGGTGAGCAGCTTGGTGAGTCGCGGCAGCTGCGCCTCCAGAAGCGCTGGCCGCGTCTCGAGGCACTGCAGGAAGAGCTCATAGGTGGCTCGCCGGACGTTGCTGTCGACGGACAGGGCCGAGCTCCAGACGGCCTCGACGGCGAAGAACTGCTCGTAGGCGGGGCCGAGGGGGTCGGTGTCGGCCACGGCAAGCCGCCGCAGAAGCGCCAGCACAAGCGAGAGGCTGCTGTACAGCACGCGGTAGTGCTTGAGGTCGGCGTCCTCCTGGCTCGAGGAACGCATGTCGCTGAGCGTGGTCGGGGTCTCCTCGAGGGCGGCCGTCGCATAGTCGAGGATCTGGGGCTGCAGGCGCTGCCAGAACAGCCGGGCCTTGTCGTCGGTGGTCAGGAAGGAGGCCAGGCCGTCGGCGGCCGCCCTGGACACGGCGCGGTCCCGGTCGTAGGTGCCGGCCAGCCACGGCCCGGCGACCTTGGGGATGTGCCGCTCCATGCGCTTCCGCGCCGACTTCATGAGCTCGAGCTGGAGGGCGTGGGCGAGCTCGCGGACCTTGCGCGAGTCGTCGATGGACAGCCGGGGGTAGTACTGGACCCACGCCTCGAGCACGGCCTCCTCGACGCCGCCGCCCTCGTGGGGGTGCGCCTGGGCGTACGCCACCAGGTCCTCCAGCGCGCGCGCCTTGGTGGTGCCGTCCTTCTTGAGCAGGTTCTTGAACGAGATGACCGCGTTGGCGTCCGTGATGGCCGACAGGTCGGACCGCTCGGCGACGTAGGCGAGCCCGCTCTTGCTCTGCGCCGTCGCAAAGCCGCCGAAGCCGCCCTTGGTCGTCGTCTTCGGCGCCGGCTTGCTGAAGCCCCGGAGGCCGATAGGCGGTGCCCGCAGCCTCCCCTGTGGTCTGCTCATGATCGAGAAATATGTGGGGAAATCGTAGGAGAGGTCGCGCAGGTAGATGAGCAGGTGTCGATGTGCGAGGAGCGAAGACAATCGCTGGAGATCAGAAGGCTGAGAATTAAAATTCAAGCAGAAGTCTTAGTGGGGTGAAAGGCTGCGTCACAGCTGCTGTAGGCCCCCCCGCGTGCAGGGCTGCGCTTGTTCCGTGCGGAAGGTACAGATGACTTAGCGTGGAATCTTGCAGAATCTCGGGGGGAAGTTGCTAAGCAGAGCGTATTGAGCTCAGACGAAGATGAACGCGTCCAGAACGCATAGCATGGCAGAAGTAAATGGGATGTTATATACGGATCGAGACGGCACGATTGACAATTAAAATATTAACATATGAAGTAGAGTTCAAGAAACAAAGTTCAACGGGAAAAAAAAACGAAAAAACGGCGGCTTCCGGCGGCGTGAGTCAGGCGGAAGGGCACGTGACCAAACGGGGCGCAGGAGTATGTTGCACTCGTACGGAGCAAGATATCTCGCGACAACGAGCAGAACTTTAAACCCTGGTGTTCCATTTTCTTCATTTTGCCACATGGATACGACGTGCGAAGCACTGTGATGCCGTTGCGCGACATTCTCAACCAAATCCGGCCATCCCTTCTGTGTACTCGTACAGGTTGCCTCAACTCAGCTGCCATCCAAGAATATCACGTGATGTAAGCCAGATACGGGCAGCTCCACGAACAGCAGGGCTGAGCTGAGATGCAGGGGTGTGCCTTCCGTTATTAGCGTTCCCCTAGGAACGAGCTCCAATACGGCGCAGGCGTAAGCGTAAGCGCCCCGCCGCTCCCGATAAAGAGCTGCCTGGAGCTCTCGTCGCGGCCTGAAGCGTTTCCTCTCATCTCTGCCGCATCCTCGCATCTACGCATCCCGACAGACCACCCAAGTCCTTTCTTCAGCGAAGCCACTCCCAATGGCACTCCTGCGACAGATCAAGCTGCTCCTGACCTTTGGGTCGCTGGCCCTGGCGGCCGCCGTGGCGAAGACGACCGACGATGGCGACGACGACGACGACGACGACACGCCGCTCCCTCTGGTGATCTGGCATGGTGAGTGACAGGCCCAGTGACAATTCGCCCTTGATCTTGACGACGGCTAACGACTCTCTTCCCTCCCCCCCAGGCCTCGGCGACAACTTCGCGGCCGAGGGCCTCCGCGAGGTCGGCACCCTCGCCGACGACGTCCACCCGGGCACGCTCGTCTACTACGCCCACCTCGCCGACAGCGCCAGCAGCGACCGGTCCGCGACCTTCCTCGGCAACGTCAACGAGCAGGTCGACAAGGTCTGCGCCGACATCGCCGCCGACCCCATCCTGTCGACGGCGCCCGCCATCGACGCGCTGGGCTTCAGCCAGGGGGGCCAGTTCCTGCGCGCCTACGTCGAGCGCTGCAACGCGCCGCCCGTGCGGTCGCTCGTGACCTTCGGGTCGCAGCACAACGGCATCACCGAGTTCGTCGAGTGCGGCGGCGGCGACTTCGTGTGCCGCGGCGCCATGGCGCTGCTGCGCGGCAACACGTGGTCGAGCTTCGTGCAGACGCGCCTCGTGCCCGCGCAGTACTTCCGCGACCCGTCGACGCCCGACAAGTACGAGGACTACCTGGCCTACTCCAACTTCCTGGCCGACATCAACAACGAGCGGCCCGCGCCCGCCGTGCGCAACCCGGCCTACAAGGCCAACATCGCCAAGCTCGCCAACTTCGTCATGTACCTCTTCGCCGACGACACGACGGCGATCCCCAAGGAGTCGTCGTGGTTCGCCGAGGTCAACGGCACCGAGGTGATCCCGCTGCGCGCGCGCCCGCTCTACACGGAGGACTGGCTGGGCCTCAAGCAGCTCGACCAGAAGGGCGGCCTGCACTTCCGCGCCGTGCCCGGCGAGCACATGCGCATCCGCACGGAGGACCTCGTCTCCGTCTTCTCCGAGTTCTACGGGCCCTACAACAAGAAGTTCCCGGCGGCGTCGTCGCAGCCTCGCCCCGCCGAGGAGATGGGCGAGCTGTAAAGGTGGCAGGGTCTTCTGCCTTGTTAGCAACAGCGTGTTTTTGTTTGTTGGATTAGCCGGTGTACCACCATGGGAAATTAGGGATATAATATATATATATATATATATCAATTTGGATTCGTCGCTATTTGTTTCTTTTGTTTGTATTCGTTCGTCGTTATTCAATGTAGGCTAGAGACCTTTGAAGACACTCTCTCCCTCACCCCTCTCTCTACTCTGGTCAAAGAACATCCCGCACCTCGTGGGCGTGCTCCTTGAAGTACTTGACGAGCTTCTCCCACTGCGGCGACCCCTGGGGCCAGTGCAGGCTGCCGTCGGCCTCGACCATCTTCTTCAGGCCCTCGTACTCGGGCGTGTTGCGCTTGAGCCGGTACTTCTTGTTCTCGGCCGCGTCGTGGTAGAACGTGCTGTCGGTGACCCGCGAGTGCCGGATCTCCAGGCAGTGCTCGATGATGTAGGGCAGGCGCTCCTCGTCGGTCGTCAGCGTCTCGTAGACGCGGCCCTCCTTGGAGTCGATGGCGAGCCAGAAGATGGTGGTGCCCGACGGCGTGCGGATGTCGCAGTGGTACCAGGGGGGCAGCGTCCAGAAATGGGGCGCGTCGAGCATGTCGGTGGGGACGACGGGGAAGGGGGCCATGTTTGGGGGAGTGGGGTGGGGAGGAGCTTTTGGGTTTCCTTTGGTGGTGCTCTTGGCAGTAAAGAAGGACAAGAAATGTATCCGAGCCACCCGGTCTTCGTGCTTGGTGGTTTTTATTTCGGTTTTGCCTGTTCGGCGAATCGATCAGCCAGGTGAAGGCAACAGGTGCGAGTTGATATCTTCTGTTGAAGAATATTATAAGAAAAATAAGAAGAAACATCTCGCCTTGAGGGCCTCAATCTCAGGAGCTGCTTTTATATCGAGACGAGGGCCCAGCATCTTTCCATTCGTCAGCTTGCTCGCCTTTTTTTTTTTTTGCTTTTTCGCTTGCATTATACAAACAGAGCTTCGTACATCCAACAGGCTGTGCCTCTCTCAAAGTCATTGGCTGGGCTAGTTCGTAAGATATGCAGCCGTCCACTCTGGGAAGACACAACGGTCGGGTTCTACAAGGCGGGCCTGCATGCAGCGAGGCCCATCAGCCCATCAGCCCAACCTATCGCAGACATGGCTGCAGTCCGACTCGGTGGCACTGCAGATGTGACGGAGAAAATTGGGGGAAGAGGAGGAGTCCTGTCGGGCGATAAACATGCGAGCACATCCACTGCATGCACCGTCTAAGTCTGTGCTTATTTCGGGAACAACCAACAGACAACTCGGTAAGCAGCGGGAAAATAGACGGCCAAGACAAGACGGCTTGGACTTGCCTGGACAGGCAGCACCCGCCACTGCGGAGTCGGGGCACCCATCCATCATGTGGGCCGCCGTCGCCGCCCGTTTCCCCACATCCCGGCACCCGGCCATTTTGCAAATTCACGTCTCGGTGCATTGCATTGCCGCGGCTTCTTCGGCAACCCACTGCGTAAATTGGTCGTGTGTACGGAGTAGATGGTATACTATTGTCTCGAGAAGCCGAACACCTGCATTAAAACAGCCTTGGCAAGTTTATGAACAAACCATATCTAGACATCACCACATATTTCTTCCTTTTTCGACCTTCGGATATTTAATTTTCCTATTTTTCTGTATTCACATGTTCTTCTTTTAAGTACACCATACTGCATATTAACAGATAGAAAACTAGTCGCGCAAATCAACATTTTGCTGCGCCAAAGCTTACGTCAGATTCAGACTGTTTTGGGACATTTACTCTCACCAATAGCCAGCATAAAAGGAGAATATAAAATGTGCCTCTGACATGCAGATACTGCAACAGGTTTTAGAAGGAGAAACAAACAGGAACACGACTCGACGTTGCAAAATCACAAAAGCACACCCCCCCCCCCCCGGAACAGCACCTTACACCTGCTTCCGCCTCATCGCCACGATCGCCACGAGCTTCGCCAGGCCAAACGTCCGCCACGCGCCCTGGTCCGAGACCCGCTCGCCCAGGATCGTGCCCAGCCACACGAGCCACGTCTTGCCGCCGCACCAGAGCCAGTCCTGCCGGCCGAACCACGCGCGCAGCAGCGGCACCGGCACCTCGGGCCGCAGCGCGTTGGCCACCACCCGGCGCGCGAAGGCGGCCGTGTCCATGGTGTCGTTGGTCTGGCTGAAGACCTGGCGCCGCTCGTACAGGTCCGCCACGGGCGCGTAGAGGCTGCCCGGGACCAGGGGGCGGACGGTGTTGGCGATGTTGGAGCGCACGGTTCCCGCCATGACGACGGTGACGCGCACGCCAAAGGGCCGCAGCTCCTGGCGCAGGCAGCGCGAGTAGGAGACGACGGCGCCCTTGGAGGCGCTGTAGGCGGGGGCGAAGACGTAGGGGACGACGGCGGACAGCGAGGCCACGTTGACGACGAGCCCGCGGGCCTCGATCAGCAGCGTGACGAAGGCCTGGCACATGGCCATGACGCCGAAGACGTTGGTCTCGAACGTAGCGCGGACCTCGTCGATGTCGAGGTCCGTGGCCGGCACGGTGAGGCCGCGGCCGCTGGGGCAGGTCAGCGTCGGCAGGAGTGAGTGCAATGGTTCTCGTCATCTCCATCGAAACTCACGCATTGTTGACGAGGATGTCCAGGCGGCCCGACGTCAGCTTCGACACCGCCTCTTTGCCCTGGGCGATGGACTCCTTGCTCGTCACGTCGAGCTGCACCGTGGCAATGCCCTTGGCGGCCAGGTCCTCGAGGACGTCCAGGCGGCGCGCAGTGGCAATGACATAAAGGCCTGCACACCTGGGATCAGTAGTCTGAAGTGTACGACGGCCAGAGAAAAAAAGTAGTGTGTCACCGACCTTTCTCGTGGAATTCTTCCGCGAGGGCGTGGCCAATGCCGCCCGGCGTGCAGCTGCAGAATTCACAGTTAGGTCATGTATCCGACTGCCAACTGTTTATCGGCAGGGAACCCACCCAGTAATGAGGACAGTTTTCTGTCCAGGGCGAGGTAGGGCTGCCATGGTGTGTGTAAGCGAGGCTGTGATGCAGTGAGCAAGCTGTGGAAGAATGGACCGAAAACGAGGCGAGCCGCGATGCGCTGCTTCAGCCCCAGAATCTTGAAATGGAAGGAAGGAGCTGGGGCAGCTCTGGTTAGGGCGCCCCGCACACATGCGCCGGTCGCCGAGGCACAACTTTGCAGGCCCGCAGTGCTGCAGTTAAGCTCGCCGTCTCCACTTATTTTGTCTCTGCTTGTACGCACATTACCAACACAACATGCGACTTGGGCCGACTTCTCAGTCTTGTCTGACCAGCGGCACAACCAGGGAACAGAATAACAAACCGGCTTGTTTCATGATCGACTTTTTAATGGCAGCGACAGCTAGGATCAGATGTGGAACCAGAATGGACGCTCAAGTCTGTCGAGCATACCGTGTCCTGAACGCATCGCAGCCGGCTTTTGATGCAGGACAGCTCGGCAGCGGCGGTCGACGCGCGATGAAGATGGCCCGACCGAAGGCTGATAGCGATGCATTGTGCCAGCAGGAACACGGGGGGGCTTGAGGCAATACTTGTCTGTATCAACGTCCGCCGAGCAACAGCTCTTCTGCCTTGTCGGGCGGAGCACGATGCCAGCTCGCTCGACCCGACCCGACGGTTGGCCACACTACGAAGCCGTCCATAAGCCTATCCCGTGCAACTGTACGGCTGCAAGAAAGAGGTCTGACAAAAATCAAGTAAAAAGGACAGCGGGGAACAGTGAATCGCCATAAAGACTAATACTGTGAGCCAGTCAAAGAAGGCAGAAAGTCCGTGAACAATCCCCATAGTCGACAAGGCCAATCGACTAGTTGCTGCCATTTGAGAGGCTCTGTGGGAAGCGGCCCGCCTTGGCAGGGCCCTATCTCGGTCCCCAGGTCCTAGCATGCAGAATGAGCTAGTCTGACATGCAGCACTCGTATGCGTATGCAGGAGACGATGGTCCCCGTATTGAGCAAAGATGAAGAGTCGACTAGCCGCGGCCGCGGGGGGGCCATGTGGTGACATAACAGCACGGCCATTCAGGCTGTTGGCACCTAGAGTCGTAGCGGCTGCATCTGAACAGAGTTATTATTAAGCTGTTCGGAGAATGTGCGGCTTCCTTTCTTCTTTTTTTGGTACTTCGTACCTCGGCGTCGATGACAAATGCGGGGCGCCCACGCCAGGGTTTACATCTCATTGGCTGGAAGGCCGCGCTTTCGGGCGTTCGCCCCAAGACTGCATGCTTAATTGGCTGCGACGCCGCGTCTTCGGATGTTCACTAATACATTCCCTCGCGCGATTGTGGATGTCGCGCTATGCGCCTTTCGGAGGTAATTAGTGTCGCTCGCCTCTGAGGGCCGAAGTCCATGTTCATGATGCTCGTGATGTTCCTGATGTCATTCCTAGCATCTCCGGCCCCGAGGGGAAGAGACGGACAAGTCGCAATAGAATATAGAGGGAAGACGAAAAAAGTATATAGGGGTGGGTAGCGGCTAGTGAAAGCCACGGTTGGATTTTACTTTTTAACATATTCCTAAACAATCACATCACTTTAAAGAGCTCTATCACAACTATCTTAAGTTTAAGCCATTCTTCTCTCTCGGATACTTAAACCTCGTAACCAACATCAACATCCATCTCTCCCCCAGCCACACACACAACCTGACATCACAATGTCGTCGCCACTTCTGCTCATCACCGGCACCACCGGCTTCATCGGCTCCGAGACCCTCTACCAGGCCCTCGAGAAGGGCTACCGCACCCGCGTCATCGTCCGCAAGGCCGAGCAGATTCCTGCCGTCAAGGCCCGCTACCCGGCCCATGCCGACGAGATCGAGTTCGCCGTCGTGCCTAAGCTTGACGACATCGCCGCCCTCAAGCCCACGCTCCAGGGCGTCGACTACGTCCTGCACATCGCCTCGCCCATGCCCCACGGTGACCTCGACTTACAGACCGGCTACATCGACCCGGCTGTCAAGGGCACCGTCGCCGTCCTCGAAGCCGCCGAGACCGTCCCCTCTATTAAACGCATCATTATCACCGCGTCGCTATACTCGCTCGCGCCGCTCGACCTGACCAGCCGTAACGGGGTCGTCGTTAAAGAGGGCTCTAATGCGTCCCTCGTCGTCGACGTTAAGGCGCCCCTCCCCGAGGGCCGCGCCGGAAACGTCGCCAAGTACCAGATCTCCAAAATCCTGTCGCACCGCGCCACACTCGACTGGGTCGCCGAGAAGAAGCCCGCTTTCGACGTTATCACCATCCACCCCTCCTACGTTATCGGCCACGACCGCACCCAGGCGGCCGACGACCCGGTCCGCAGCGTCAACGCGATCTTCTACAACTCGCTGCTGTCTGAGAAGCCCCTGCTGCCGTGCGGCCCCGTCGACGTGCGCGACGTCGCCGCCACCCACTTGGGCGGCGTCACGGCCCGTAACCTTAACCCTTGCGGGCAGGTGACCGAGGTCATCGTCCAGGGGCCCGTCGTCACCTGGGCCGAGGTCGCGGCCTTTGTTAAGAAGACGTACCCGACGTTCCCGCTCAAGCTGGTGGGCGAGGGCGCCGACTCCGTGCTGTTCTCGTCGGACACGACGCGCGCGACGCGGGACTTTGACATCGTCTTCCACGCGCCGCTCGACACCTTTGCCGCGCTGCTAGAACAGAACCACGCCGTCAAGGCCTAGGCCCAGAGTCTTGTTTTTTTAAAATAAAACAATAATGTTTACACGTTAACGAGGCGTCGTATAAGTATACGACTTACTAAAGGATAAATACGGTATTGTTTTTTTAATGGCGTATATACTAAAAATATTTATATATAAAATAAGACTTTAATTAATAATAATATAAAAGAATATTACTACATAAATATGTTATAAACTAACCACTACACGGTTCCTTAATCTACCTAATAAGTAAGAGTAGGACATGATGGTGCCACGGCACGAGAATAGCACGAGACAGAACAGCTCTATTGGAGGCGGGACAAGGACAGCATATTATTTGTACCGCAGGAATTGGCGTCTTTGCTGGCGACGTATAGAGCCATCCTGTACCCTACGGCTGCTGTCAAAGTTGTCTCGTTGTTGCAAGTCCTTTCTCTCTCATAAATAAAAAAGCAAGGGGGCAGAAGCCACCTTGCACCCTAGCACAGCTGGCCGTGGCTCGCACCATGCTGGAGATGTGGGCGTAGTACTTTTCATATCGTCCTCGGCCTGCCGCAATCTCCTGATAGCCATTGTCTTGTTAAAGTACCGTTGTATAATACTTCGAGGGAGATTGAGTCTAAGCTTAAAGCGCGATCATGGCTTCCTTGCTCATAAAGTTAGGTAGCCATTACATGTTTCCCCCTCCAAACGGTGAGTCGCTTGAAAAAGAAACCTGCGAGGGGAACTTGCGAAAGGAACTTGTGAGAGCAGCCCGTCGAATGGGGAAAGGAGAACTCGTTCATCGTAAATCAGCCTGTTTGATAATCACCGGTTTGAGTTATCTCTTAGTCGGTTATACGAATACACATGTTTCTCTTTGTTGTGGCATGTGCCCTGTGTCTTGTAAAAGAATATTATATTATAGACAAGACGCCACGAACTAATGCCGTTCTGCATTAGAAGCCCACATTTACCATCCTAAATTAGCTACTATTTACAATAATTCAAAACCCTGGCGGTCGCTGGTACGGATTTCCGTCGAGATCGAAACTTCCCGTGGCTTGGCTGCCGCTTCGGGGATCGGCCGGCAACGGCAGCTGCAACCAGTCGAAGAAGCGACAGTCGCCATACATGGTGTCAGCGTTGACGCCTTCGATCTCGGCGAACAAACCGTCGGCATTGAACACGTCGTTATCGAAGAGGTAGTTGAGAAACACGCTCTCTATGTTGTTCTGGTCCTGGAGCACCCCAGGGTACACGTAACGGTATGGTCGCAGGGTGTACGGGCCGCCAGTGTCGGCGTAGTCGGGGCAGTCTACCAGCACCGTCCGGCGGTTGCGCTGCGACCCCTGGCCATTGGACCTGCCGTCGACACGATTTTCGGCGTTGATGTACTGGCCATGGAAGGCGTTGTAGGCAAAAACGCCGGCATAGCGAATGCCGTTGTTGTTGGTCAAGATATAGTCGACGTGGAAGTGCATGACGAAAAACGTGTCTGGCGGTGGGTTCTCGGTCAAGTCGGTGCCGTCAAACTCCTGGTACTGCGGGTCGATCTGTGTCACGTCGTTGTCGGGGGCCATCAGCCAAGCCACTTCGAGAACGCCTTCCTGCTGGTTCGCTGGGCCCAAAAACAAGTCGTCCGCCGCGGAGGTGTCCGAGATTCGCACCAGGTTGACGTACTGGAACGTGAACTCGCCGTTCATGACGGCTCAAGCAGCACAGGCCCCACAACGGTGGCGCCGCCCGCCCCAACACTCAGTGGTAGGTGATATCGAGCATGCTTGAATTTTAGGTGCATGCAAAGACACTAACCCCTGCAGGTACTACTTCCTCCTCCTACGAGTGGCATGTCGTCGTCAGTGGCGACACCTGCTGCGACCTCGAGGTCGAATACGGCATCACATTGGCCCAGTTCCAGCAGTGGAACCCAAGCATCAACGCCGACTGCACTAACCTGGATCTGGGCGAAGCGTACTGTGTCAAAGGGCCTAGCCCGTAGACTACGACCTACTCTAAGGGGTTGGACGTGAGGATGCATATTATGATACGGAGTAGAGCCGAAGAGCCCGGCTCTCACCAGGGATATTGGTTCAGGTCAGTTTTAGTGTTTGCAAGTACGGAAAATAAACCTGGTGTTTAAATAGAGGAAGCGAGATTACCTTTGCATTCGTCCCGTGCCGCAGCCCGCTCAAGTCCCACATAGTGTGCTGCAGACTTGGCATTAATCACTCATGCTAGCTTGTTCGAGCGCCAGTTGTTACGACGTAGGATGCAGTGGCAGGCTGTCACATTCACACCGATGTCACAATCCACTGCGACGATCTCTAAGAAATACAAACAATAAAAGTAGTCCCACAGTCTCAACGCACGACCATCGATATTCTTGATTTATTTGGCACCTCCTGCAGCGTTTCTAGAGGCGAGCCAAGGACTCGAGCCTTTCGGTGCCGTCACGATGGCTTTATGTGTCACGTAGACGGCAGTAGAGGGTACCAGGGGGTATACAGTGCTTTTCTGGCTGCTTTTCGAATGTCGGCCCCTTTGGCGACTCTTAATTCGTTGTTTTTAGTCATGATAAGATTGGAAACAAAAAAAAAATGTTGGAAAAGGGGGCGTTCGTGGGGGTGTGGGATTAATCACATAACCATTGTCTTAACAGATACCGAGTACAAAGCTTGGTTTGCCTTGGGCAGAGCTGCAGGTCAAATTAACCTCATCTCCATTTTAGCTCTATCGCACGACTCGACAGCGCTTACCGTCCCTTATTGGGACAAATAAAGAAAATTGGCTGCCTTCTTTAGACCAGGGGCATCTCGTTGGCCTCATCTTGCAGCACCGCACGGACGAGAGAGGCGGACTCAAAGGCGAAATCGAAGGCGGGCTTGGAAATGATCTCGTCACCGTGCTGGCGCTTAGACGCCGGTGATGGGTGAGTGGATCGGGATAGCCTGCTTGTCGAAGACGGGAATTGTGTGCCGTGTGTTGCATGCTGCGTGCTGCGGACGAGGTCAAATTAGGTGCCTGTGATAGAGAACCGAGCAGAGGTTACGACATGCTCAAGCTTCGATATGCCATTGTTCGCTCTACGGCGGAGGCCGACTAGATGAGAGAGAATCTTCGAGTTGGGTTGGGCGAACTGAAACTCCTAAGTAGGTAGCGTAGAGCCGTTTATCGATCGTGCCGCACAGCCATACGAGTGTGCCCTCCCTCACGCGCTGCTCAGCTAAATCACTTCGTTCCATCGCATATTCAAAGGAGATCGACGACCTAACATTGCAAGCCGAGGCATTTTATTTCTGCTTTCCTTGATGCCCGCAGTAAAATTGCACCAATCTCGACAAAATCCCCCCTGGCTCCTGCAGGTGCTGTCCCGAAGCACTCACGGGGTCCTAGTACACAATCCCACGGCGCAGAACTCGCATTCGCATCAGCGTCTGCCCCTTGAGCCTCGTCTATACCTGGTAAGAGTCGGGGGGAGCGCTCGAGCCTCATCACCCGCTCGACTCAGGTCCTTTGGCGAGAACCCAAACAGGTTCCGGCTGCCGGCCCACAACCGCGTCCACTCGTCGCCTGTTCCCTGTGCCTCGACGCGCTGCTTTAGCGTCCCCAGCAGCTGTTCGTCAGGGTTTCGGACCGACACCAGATAATGCAGCACCGTATTGCCATGCACGTCGCCGTCTCCCAGACTCGCCAGCGGCACGGCGCCGCTGTCCAACAGAAATAGCACCATGGCTGCTTGGGTGCTCTGCTCTTCAGGTAGGACGTCACGGAATTCCGCGGGCCTGCACCGTCTCGTGCGTAGTCGCCCGCGGCCGGACCCGCCGCGACTGCCTGGCGGCAGTGGTTCCGCCCGAGTCCGGAGGATATCGTGCATCGAAAATACATCGTCCTTGTTGCTCGGTAGAAACTTGAGCGGCGCCCACGACGCGCTCGTAGTGCGGAACTCGTGGACTGACGAGCGGATCGCGTCTGCGTGCAGGTTCGCCACCGTGTCGTCGATCGGCAGGCTGGCAATGTGCAGTAGTGTGTGACCCAGGGCCGTCTTGGGCACCGGCACGCTGCCGGCGTCTATAATATTATCACCTTGTCCTCTTCCTTTCCACTCCCCCATCGCTTCCAGCACGCGCTTCACCACAGCCATGTCCAGCGTGGCCACGGCAAAGTGCAACAGGTGGCAGCCGAACACGGGCGTCAACAAATTCACGTCCGCGTGTGGCAGCAGAAGGTCCAGGGCTTCGTACCACGGCTCCCTGTCGTCGAGCGCGGCCATCAGCACGTTCCGGCACCGGGTAGGCAACACGATCGGGAACGCGTCGGGCCTGTGCCCGCGGTCGAGCAGAAACTGCACGGCGTGGCGGTCCTGCTCACGCACCGCTTCCAGCAGCGGCGACTCCACCACAAAATACGACACCGGTATATTTTCTCTGTCTTCCAGCGATGCAATACCGCCGCCGCCGTCGATCCAGGCCGTCTCGTCGGCGCCGTGCGCCGCGAGGTACTCGTAGAGTGGCGTGTTCCCGGCCGAGATCGCCGCCATAAGCGACGACGGCGGGCAGTTAGTCGGAAAGAAGGTAAACGGGAAGTCGGCCTCGGCCCAGAACCGCGACCGCCCTTGCCGCCTGTCCTGCAGCTCGGCCTCGGTCAAGGCCACCGTCGGATTCGCGACAAGCCAGCGCGGCAGCACGTAGCTCAGTGCCTCTGGAAAGGGGTACAGGTAGCAGCCTGACGTCATGGTCTCGTAGGGTTGTCGTCCGCGCAAGAACCGAGTGCTTCCTGTGCTGTAGCACCAGTCGGGAAGTCCGTTGGGGTGGGCGCCGCTCTCGACCAGCAGCCGCGCGTGCTGGTCGAAGTCAGGCCCGGCCAGCACTGCGTTCGTCAGCGCGCTCAGCCATGGTTGGTTCAGCGGCCCGACCATGTAGTTTGTCGGCGGAAATCCGCTCTTCAACAGGTCCCGCAGCACGCGAATGTCCGGTATGGTGGCAGCCTGCATTACAAGTCCAGGACGTTCGACCTGAAGCTGTGTGCCGGGTGCGAATCCGTTTCGCGGATCCGGAAGTGCCTTAAGAACGCCTGCTGATGGCACATACTCTTCGTTGGCATCATCCGGCGGAGTGAGCAGAGGGTGGACCATCTTGAATGTGTTGCGTTACAAGAGAGGAGTGTTGCATTTAAGAGGAGACGAGGCGTGAACTAGGAGTAATAACTTAACACGTGATTACTAAGCTTGTTACATTTTGACCAGCGGTATTTTATATTTAACAATATGAAAAACAGCCTCTTTTTTTCGTAGGTTTTGTAATTAATTCATGGCGTCTTGTCTACAATATTATATTCTTCTACATGACACAGGACAGACGACACAAACAGAGAGAAACATGTGTATTCGTACAACCGACCAAGAGATAACTCAAACCCGCCATTGCTAAAGAGGATGATTTGCAATGAAATGGGTTGCTCTCGCAAGCGACGACCCGTTGGGAGGCAACAGGTGACGACCACCCAGCTTCAAGAGTAAGGATACATGATCGACAAAGTTGAGAAGTTTAAAGTGACTTTTGTTTTTCAAAACAAGATCCAAAAAAAACAAGAGAAAACGAAGACAACCCAAAGGAGACACTTGGTAAAACGTTGCTACTTGGAACAAAGACAACAAGTAGAGGCTGCAGTGAACGAAGACATACCCAGCTGCTTTGGCATGGACAACCCTGGAATGGTAGAAAACAATGCAAACCAGTATGGCGGATCTTGCGCGTCCGTTCGGTGCACATGATAGGCACCATCAGAAAAGCAAAGCCAACAGGATGCCGCGTCCGACAATGGCTCGAACAGGTTTCATACGACTTATGCCTTTTTAATATGCTATTCTAGGCCGGGGCGGTCCGCGATACCCAAACAGATCCCCTGGACTGTAGCAGTCATTTCTTCGACGACCAGTGGACCTGGGGCGCGTTGCTATCATCACTAAATAGCAAGCAACAATAATAGCTCAAGCCTTAAATCGTGAATTATAGGATATTAAATACAGAAGCTTCAACATGAATGCAGCATAAATATTCATAAAATACCCAAGTTCAATTTCCTGCACGTCAACCAAGAACAACACCTAGAACGCACGCAATTACAGCACAACTCATCCTATGGCACAACAAAGTAATTGTCAACCAGCTACGCACACAGACCAACTAAATACTCATTATTGCTACTCGTAGTGCGAAGGGCAGCAGACTGCAATCGTGCAGTGGTACCGCGCAGAGCGGAGATGATCGTGACGACGCTGGGTGCCGGGCGGGGTCTCCGGTCGCTGACCAGCCGGATATAGCGCAATTCGGCTAGGCACTTTCGGCTGCCAGCCACTTGTCACATGACTAAAGACGGGCCGGTCCACGGTTCTCATTCTCGCACCCCTATCTTTTGACACAACCTCGGACACAGGAATAACAGATAGAGACGAATCTGCGTTCAGCCGATTTCGCATCACAGCTGTTCAATCCCCCACAACAGTACACCTACACAACTACCATGGGTCTCGTGCGAACGACGGTCTTCACAGGCCTCTTCGCCACCACAGGCGCTGCCGCTTATCTCGCGACAAAGAATCCCGTCATCGCGCCCCTCGCGAGCTCGGATCCCGTATGGGCCTCGAGTCTCTACAAGAAACACAACCCCTCAAAGAACCCGGGCATGCAAGACGTCTGCATCAAGCGGGTGCCCCTTAGCAAGATCCGTCCCGAGCTGCTGGAGAAAGACGGTGATCTTGCGCTCGCCTTCTGCCGGGCTGTATGGAGTGGATGGGGTGGGTTTTGCCCAGCCTTTTTTTCCGTCGCTTCTTCTTCTCTGTAATAAATTCTGACTGCGACAAAAGGTTACGCCGTCCAGCGCAAGTATCTGGAGCTCAAATACCGCGGTCCGGAGACCGCAGCCCAGGTCTGGGACACGGAGCAGCTCGCCACCAGCACCTACGACAAGGGCACCGTCATCACGGATCACTTCGAGGTCCTTGAGAAGACGCCCACCGCCATCACCGTCCGCTGTGGCGACTCCCCGCGCAACAAGGGCCTGCGTGCTTCGGACGGACTCTTTGTCATCAGCGCGACCGTGGACAAGAGCCGCGAGGAGGTCGAGCTGCGCCTGAAGAGCGTATTTTTCTCGAGCGAAGGATCCATCCCGGGCACTAAGGCGCTCACTCCGGCCTGGATCGAGGAGCTGCACCAGTGGTACTCGAGGATTTTGTCCGAGACTGCATCCTGGAAGCTCCTGAAGTAAGCCGCAAGGAGAGCAGAACTGTGCTTCTCAGGACCGACCAGAATGCATAAACGTTCCAAGTTGCACTCGGATATATACACTAAACTTGGCTATCATCGATGTGATCTCTTTAGAGGATTTCTTCATTCTGCTTTCGTTATTTTCTATCCTGTTTTATATATACCACGTGTATATCGACCCGATATTTCGATGTTCCAAGGCTACCAGCGACAGACTGTCGTTGGGCGCTCGCCTAGACAAGCAGCAGTTCTTTCGTCTCCCTGTCCTCCCAGAACGGGGTGCCTCTCAGAGTGGCTTCGCCCTCTTTCATGCTCACCCTTCCAATGCCCACACGCTCCCATGCTCCCGCCACCTTGGTCGACCGCTGCAGTACGAGATAGAACAGATGATATTTATCGCGTAAAATTGCCAAACACAGATGCGGAGCCTCTGCGCCGCTGCCGGCGGCCTTGTCCTCGCTGCTGTGCACTCTGCAGGCGCCGCACCATTTCGGGCCAACACCCGCGCGGAACTGACAACCAGGCAATGCGGAATCTTCCGTCTTCCCGGGAGGGCCTGCCAGCCCACGCCGGCGGCGCTCCTTCTCCCGGATGGCATCGTAAGTGACTCGCAGATGTGGTCCCAGCCAGCACTCGTATGCTGGATCTCCCGGATGAAGCTCTGGTTCGCGCACATCGTCGCAGGCCACCTCCCACGCCGCCCCGCCAGCAGCCTCCCGGACGACACTCAGACGATTGCTCCGCCGGTCTGTGGGGGAGGTCGTCTCGTTGAGGGATGGCTTGCGCGGCCAGTGCGCCGTCCGCAGCCACACGGAGACGGTCCGCCCCTGTAGGCGCAGGCCCGTCACGGGCAGACTTGCCGCCGCCGTCGTGCTGCCATTTGTCATATTCTGTAAGGAGCACGTCTCGAAACCGTGAACACGGATGAGATCTGTAGCAGTCGCTTTGCTATGGTGGACGTAGTAGACAGGCACATCAGCAGACGCCCAGGACCAGGTGGCGGCCTGGTACAACGCAGAGCGGCGGCACTTAGCGGACCATGGCAGTACCGACGCCGATGCCGTCTGCGGCCCGCGCAGCAACAGCTGCTCTGCCGCCACCGTGGCTATCATCTTGTCGTCCACCACCCACAGGAGCTGCTTCGGTAGATTGCTGACAAACAGGCCCTGTGCGTAGTCGGCTGTTATTGCTGCAGACATTGGCTTCCCTTGTTGCAAGACAGCCCGTATCGTCTGCACTAGGCCGTCGACCGCTACCAGCTTGTCCGACGGCCGTGTCAGGCTGCGACGGGAATACTGCTCGACTAAGTCCATCCACCCATCCAATAGCAGCTCCTCCTGCTGTGCGGCGGTGTCTAGCTCCAGCCATTCGCCCAGGTTTCCAGTCAGCAGCAGGCCGTTCATCGTAGACGCCGGGAGGTGGTGTCTCGGCTCATCGCCGCACTCGCAGACCTTGCTGGTCTGGCACTCCCAGAACATCTCAGACCCCAGAAAGTGCAGCCGCCGGCGCGGGAGAATGGACTCTTGCAGGGTCCAGCCGCGGGTGTCGAGGGCCATGGAATGGTAGGCGATGTTCCCTAGGTCTTCTTGTTCGACAAGGAGCAGCATCCGCGTCTGTCCGCTGTCGCTGTCGCTGCCGCTGCCGCTGCCGCCCCCTCTGCTGTTGAACGTTCCGGCCGTCCAAAAGACACGTTGCCGGTCCGGCTGGCCCAGCAGCTGGGGCCCCAGGAAGCCGTCCTTGCAGGAAGCAGCACCGTGGGCCAAGACGGCGACGTGCGACCACTGGTAGACGTCGCGCATCTTGGACGCCTCGCGGCGCCAGTCTTGGATGTCGTCCTGGACGATGCAGAGCGCGTCGACCCAGAGGTAACGAATATCCAGCTTGCGGCAGACCAGCACGGCGTCCTGGACCGTCCGAACCAGAGAAGCCAATTCGATGCCCTTCATGTGGGCCTCCTTGTTGGACTGCAGCGTCGTCAAGACGCCGTCCGTGTCTCGGCCCCAGCAGTAGCTGAGAGCCACGTATGGACCCGGCTCTGTGCAGTCCTCGACGAGGCGGATGCTGTCGGCCGACGAGTTTGCGGTGCGCACATCCAGCACCCTGCGCGGCATGTACAGAGGGGCATGGGTACGTTGACTTGATGGTGAAGACGACGAAGACGATAGCGATGGCATCAGCAGCGGAGTCGCACATTCGTCATGGTGGAGGACGCAGTCGGACAGCCACCGCGCAGCAAGCTGGAATGCGGCATCCGATCGCGTGTCGGCAACAACTTCTCCGCGGCAGGGAAATATATCTGTCTGCAAGTGATCGCCAAGACCATCTTCACAGTCGCAGTGATAAACTGTCAGAGCAACAAATCTGCGGTGCTTTTCTGGGTTTTTTGTCTATTTTTTTCGTTCTTTGCGCACCTGGGTATTGACACAACAAGAGATCATCCTTGCTGTCTGATTCTTCGATGATGATAGAGAGGCCTCTGTCCAGCGGCTCGATCGTGATCTTGGCGTCGTGCTGCGAACTGCGGCTGGCAAGCCACCCCGGCTGCCACGCTTCTAGCGCATCGACTACGGTGGAGCAGCACGCACAGCCGGCCCGCTTTGCATCGCGTACCCTGCACGGCGTTGTTTCGGAGAAGCCATTAGGGGCAGCACCACCCCGTATCCATTCACGGGCGGCGGCATCGTACATTGCGCATTCCGGACATACGCTGTTTCTAACGTCGTCGCTGTGCGGGTCCTTGGTAGCCGCGCGTGCCTCCATGTTAGACGTCCGTTCTTGGTGTGTCCCTGGGCCGGACCAAAAGACTCGGTTTGCGAATTGGCAAGTTTGTTTTTGATCGTCTCGTCCTTGAACTCACGGCCTTGTGCCAGCGTTGCGGCTGACAGCTGTGGCTAGAGAACCCCACAGTCCGCACAGCAGTGCCCTATGAGGATGGATCGTGCCTAATAATTATCGTATGAAATTCTACTGGACTATCTCTCTGCGCCATTCTGTTATTTTCGGTACCACATCCGAGTCGTCCTCGACCGCCGTATTTTTCTCTGCAACTGAAATATACCATATAGGAGCGCCTCGGTCGTCGGCGGGCAGCCCGGCACGTAAATGTCCACCGGTACAATCCGGTCCACGCCCCTCACGACGCTGTAACTGTAATGATAGTATCCCCCGCTGTTCGCACAGCTGCCCATGCTGATCACCCACTTCGGGTCCGGCATCTGATCGTAGCACTGCCGGAGAGCCGGGGCCATCTTGTTCGTAACGGTGCCGGCAACGATCATGACGTCGGCCTGGCGGGGCGAGGCGCGGAAGATGATGCCCAGGCGGTCCTGGTCGTAGCGTGGCATTGACGCGTGCATCATCTCGATGCTGCAGCAGGCGAGGCCGAAGGAGAGCGGCCACATTGAGCCATTCCGTGCCCAGTTGACAAGCTGGTCCACCTTGGTCCTGTGTTGTGGGAGAAGCCTTGCGTCAGACGTTTTGTGGTTTCAGGATTTGGCAGTAGCAAAGTATATTCATACAGGGTGTGGTCGACCAAGCTGGTTGGTTTAAGTTCGCGGGAGATGGCCCGTGTCGTCGAGGTTGTCTTTTTGCGTACCGCATCGGAATAGGGCCGAAAACTGCGAGCGCCGGAATGGATGGTCGAGTTCGGCTGCAATACAAGCCGTGCTTCTGCAAGATGACGCCTCACTGCCATCGTCTTGGCTAAATCATTGACAGTTAGTGTGATGCTTGTGCAAGCGATCTCTAGGGATGTGCTCACGATTCGCTGCCTTTAAAAGAAGCATGATAGCTAATGTTTGCACATCTGCATACAATCCAATAGACGAGAAAAGAAAAATAAAAGAGAAAAATAAAAGCAAGCGAGGGGATGCTGAACCTTCGATTTCTTGTTCTTACACGAGCGATCGGGAAATTCACACATCGCTGACCCGTTTTTTCTCTGTTAGCCTGCAGGACTAAACCGGATCACATAACCACGCAGCATATGGCGCTGGTTCTGCCGTCGGGAAAAACACACATCGCTTTTGACCCTGCCGGGAGTCAACGTCAAAGTCAGCGCCAGCCTCTTCGTCACTGAAATGGCTTCCCCGGGCGCGTCCGAGTGTCTGATCTGCCTTCTTCCATTTGCGCACCCCAATCCAATTCGGACGGCGTGCCCCTTCTGCAGCCGAACCTTTGGCCGGGCGGACGGCGCCCGGCGGCACGCAAAGAGCTGTCCGGCCAGGGGGGACCGCCCTCTGCCGCCGGAAGCGAAGCGTGGTCGAAAAGCACGCGCCTGTGACGCCTGTTCGCGCATTAAAGTCTCTTGCAATGCCAGAGTCCCCTGCCAGCGATGTTCCTCCCGCAATCTGGCCTGCACCTACGGGCGCCTCTGCACGGATCCGGCGCACCGACATGGATTGGGGCCCGGCCGGGAGGACCAAGACCGTCCACAGCTCAGCGAGGCCTTCTCGGCGCTGCGCTTCCTTCTCAACTGCACGGATCCTCGGGTCAATTTCGTCAACGATGTGCTGGTTGCTGGCGAGCCGGAACGAGATCCTGCGACGTCGGCAACTTGGAACCAGGTCTCCGTGGGCGGCGCGGGGCATGACACAATCGACCCACGGCTCTTGTTCTCGGGCTTTATGGATCCTTATTTCGGCATGCCGCTGGATTACGACGGCATGTATGACGCCGGATGTGCTGTGGACGTGGCCTCCATGCTGCCTGCTACGCCGAACGACGGCCTCGCGTCGCGAGTGCTTCTCTTACAGGCCGACCTGCGGGAACTAATCGATAACCGGCCAAATTCAGACGACACCACCCTCCATGACGCCTGTAACAATTTTTTTGCCTGCGCTGATTTCCACACGCTCATCACGGTCTTCTTCCGCAGGCAGCAGCTGTTGGCCAAGATGATACACTGGCCGACGTTCGACCCGAGCAAGGCGGATCCAGGCTTGCTCTTGGCCATTGCCCTATGCGGCGTGGCCTACTCTTATACATCGGTCGAGTCTTCGATCGGGTCTTTGGAATTGTTGGCTCCCTCGGCAGTAAAAGTACAGCAGCTGGCGGAGAAATACATCTTCAAACGGCTGAAGAAATTCAGTGATACCGGCAGCTCTCGCCTGGCACTCGAGGCGTGCCAGGCCGCGTACTTGATCGTCATCCTCCAGACTAGCATCAACGGCGGTGACGCTCGTCGAAGAGCTATCACCAAACGACAACCGGCGCTCGTGGACGCGTTGCGAAGACTGGGCATGATTGGCAGCAAGCCGTCGTCGCCAACAATGGCCGAAGACTGGCACGCATTCGTGCACAGAGAGTCCTGCACCCGACTCGTCGCATGGGTTTTCTTCACCGACGGGCTGCTGGCTCTGTTCTGCAACAGCCCGCCGAATACGGCCGTGTCGGAGATGTCTGGCGACCTGCCATGCCGGGACGCTCTGTGGGATGCCGAATGCTGGAGCAGTTTCGCAGCGGAGCAGAACAAAGGAGGGCCGCTTTTGCAGCCTCCATCTATCAAGGATGTATTGACGGCTTTGATGGACGACGAGTGGGACGACGAAGATGCCGCGACAGCGGCGTTTCGGGGTCTGACCGTTTTCCATCTCTACGCCGTTATTGGAGGTGCGTTTGTCCGCTGCCATTAAGTCCCCCCCGCCTATTTTTGCTATTTCTGCTAATCACAGGGGAAACAGCATTTCAGTTTGTTCTCTTCAACTACCGGGCAAATGTGCTGCCACGGAGCTTTGGCTCCGTCTTGCTGCGCGCTTTAGATCGGTGGGACCGTCTCTGGTGCCTTGCCATAGATCAGGTCGCTCCTGGTCAACAAAGGTGGCTCGGCGTTGCCAAGTATTCTCCAGAGTTTGCCCTGATATCAAGGAGGATCATCGAGGTGAGCAACAAAGAGGATGGAAAGTACTCGAAATATCTGCGATGCACTGCAGAGTATGATCTCCAAGTCTTTCATGAATTCATTCTGCAGCATGGCCCGGCAAGTACAACTGCCCCTGACAGACTGGGAGCCAGTTGCGAGCTAGATTAGAATCTTTGCAGGGGAGACAAAAAGTTGATTCAGGTTGCATAATACAAATCTTATGCTACGCATTATGATGCGAATGTCGTCGGCTAGTGCAGTGATATTTGGTATCATATACTGCTGGCCATACTTCAGGCCCGTTTCCGTAAGGTCCTACTTGTTTATCAAGCCCGCGTCCACCCTGCCTTTATATGTTTCTGTTTACAGTTTTCACGTCTTGGCCCGCGGTCTCTTTCTCTGTCTCGTCGTTCTTGGCAACCGGTTTCGGGGGCAAAACCAAGGGTCGCCGCTGCAAGCCTTCGGCAAACGGCTCCAGGGTAAATCCAAAAGTGACCTCTTCGACCTTGGCCAGCAGGTCGGGTCGGACGCCGGGACCGCAGGCCGCCGAACCGACGCCGGCCACGCGGGCATCGAGCCGCAGTAGCACGGCATCCTCGAGTTCTTTTCCGCGCAAGTCGCTTGGGTGGGCAGCCGCGTCAATATCCTCGGTGGCATATGGGCTGGCGGCCCACGAGAAACCAGGTGTGAGGCCGGATTCCGCTTGGTCTCGAGCTTGGGCTTGATCCTGTGCCTGGGCTTGGACTTGGGCTTCATCTGCAGCTAGTTCTGTGCTTGGGTGCGAACTTTGGCTCAAGGTGGCCCGGAACCCTCTCTGTATGTCGTCACCGTCGTCTCCCTTCTCGCCCGCCACCAGCCAGCCCGTGCCGATATGGTTTCCGTTCTCCTGCGGCACTTCGTACGGCGTCTGCAGCCCAGCCAGATCAGCCTCGTAGATGCCGACCAGCTGGCTCAGGCTCTTGTCCGGGTATGACTCGCCGGGGCCCTTGCCGTACCACTGGAAATGTTTGATGAGCGACTTGTCGACGCGCAGGTCGAGGCCGATGCGCGGGACGTGCGTGGGCGCCGAGCCAAAGGGCGTGAGGGTCACGACGACCTGCAGGGCGCCCGTATTAGTCAAAGTGTACGAGGTCTTGCAGTTCCAGCCCCAGCCCAGGACGGGCGGCGCAATCACGCTTTCCGTCACTATGAGCACACGGTGAGGGCTGGCATTTATCGTGCAGCCGGTCACGCGGTGGAGGCGCAGGTCGTCGACGCCGAAGCGCTTCCAATACGGCAGCGACGCGGGGCGGTCGTTGTCGGTGGGCGCCCGCGAGAAGCCCGGAGCGATGGCGGGTGCTTGGCTGTTGTCGGCCGCCCCGAGAAGCGTCATGGGCCCGCCGCTGCCGGGGCCGGCATCGACCGTCCACTCGACGAGGCGGCCGCGCGCGTAGTTGAAGACCAGCTTGGAATGCCGGCCGACCGAAGCGACGATGCGGGGGCCCTCGTACGACACAAAGACACTCTCGTCCGGAGCCACGAGCGAGCTATGGTAGAGAGGCGGGAGGACCATGGCGTCTTTGCGCTCGGGCGTCAGATACTGCTGGAAGTGGGCGACGTTTCTGAAATCGGGCGTCGGCGCATTTTTGCGCGAGATGATGACCGTGACCAAGATATCGGGGCGCTGGCCATAGGACGCATAGTCGATTCCGTCTAGAACAAAACCGCCCTGCTCGTGCGGCGGGATGTGCGGCAGCTCGAGCTCTCCCGATTCGAAGAGTGTCGTGCTTCTATGTTGAGTTGTTAGCAGATTGTGTGGCACAGTAGAAATAGAGAAAGTCAATGCCAGGGGACTCACACGGAAGTAAATTCTTGGACCCGGTAGGAAAGCGTCAGGTGGCTGAGATCCAGAAAGTCGTAGAGGTTCTGCAACTGGAGCGTTTTGCCGCCCTTATCCATCGTCATCCGCACTGGCTGCACGACCGTCTTGAGCTCGACAAGGCCCGGCATCGGGGGACTGTTGCCGTGGTGGCTCTTGCAGAGGCCGTCCATGACAAAGGTGCTGTCGTTGGGGTAGTCGCCGAAATCGCCGCCGTAGGCATAGTAGCTCTGGTCCGGATTCTCCGGGACTTCCTTCCAGAGGCCGTGGTTGGCCCACTCCCAGATGAAGCCGCCCTGGACACGCGGGTACTTGCGGAACAAGTCCTCGTAGTCCTCGAGTCCTCCGGGGCCGTTGCCCATGGCATGGGCGTACTCGCAGAGGATTATGGGCTTGTCGAATTTCCCCGTGCGCGGGTCGACACCCTCCGTCCTGGCCAGCTTGGCCAGCCGGTCGATGGGCGGGTACATATACGAGTACATGTCGGCGGTCTCGGCGTGGGCGTCGCCCTCGTAGTGCACGAGCCGGGTCGGGTCGTACTCCTTGACATAGTGGTACATGGCCTGGTGGTTGCGGCCGTAAAAGGCCTCGTTGCCCAGGGACCACACGATGACCGAGGCGTGGTTCTTGTCGCGCTGCACGAGGGCCTCCATGCGGTCAAGGTACGCATCGCGCCAAGCCGGGTTGTCAGACGTGAACTCCGCGGCCTTGGGGAACGTGAGCTTCTTGCGCTCTTCGTAGTCCATTTCTTCGGGGATGTCGAGCGGGCGGGCCACCACGTCGTAGAATCCATGGCATTCGAGGTCGGCCTCGTCGATCACCCACAGACCCAGCTCGTCGGCCACGTCCAGCAAGCGCGGGTGGGGTGGATAGTGCGAGCAGCGCAGAGCATTGAGGTTGAATCGCTTCATCTGTTCGAGGTCGTGCCGCATAAAGTAGTCGGGCACGGCGCGGCCGTGCAGCGGGTGATGATCATGGCGGTTGGTTCCGCGCAGGCGGAGAGCAGTGCCGTTCACACACAGCAGGCCGTCGAGCAGCTCGACCTTGCGGAAGCCGATCGTCTGGTGGACCGTGTGGGCGTGGCCATCGCCAGCGGACGATCCTGAGCGCAGGCTGAGCTCGACGCGGTATAGGTTCGGCGTCTCGGCGGTCCACTTGCGCGGGTTGGCCACGGGTAGCCGGACGTCGACCGACGTCGTGGCCGGATCGACTTTAACGGTCGTCTCCCCCAGAACCAGAGATGGATCGCTCCTAGATTGAAGTCGCATGGTGAGCTCCGCCGACTCTTCAGTGCGCACCGTGACGGTCGCGTGGAGGAGGGCATCGGTGTAAGTGGCATCCAGGTCGGTACGCACAAACCAGTCCTCGATCGCAGTCGTGGCCGGGAATGCCAGCAGGTGCACGTCGCGGAAGATGCCCGACAGCCACCACTGGTCCTGGTCTTCGATATACGAACCGTCGGACCACTGGTAGACCTGGACCACCAGCGTCATGGGCGTCCCGGTGTCCGCCTCGGCCTCGGCGGCGACGTGGTCGGTAATGTCAAACTCGGCCGCGTTGCGCGACCCCTGCGCATACCCCACCAGCGCGCCGTTCACCCACACGTGGTACGCGCTGTCGACGCCATCGAAGCGGAGGCGCACTCTCATCCCGGCCTGTCGCCATGCCGGTGGCACGATACACTGCCGCCGGTACGTGCCCGTGGGGTTCTCCACGGGCACGTACGGCGGCGCGACGGGAATCGGGTACTGCACGTTGGTGTATTGGGGAATGCCC
Organism: Sporothrix brunneoviolacea; assembly: GCA_021396205.1. Taxonomy (NCBI): domain Eukaryota; kingdom Fungi; phylum Ascomycota; class Sordariomycetes; order Ophiostomatales; family Ophiostomataceae; genus Sporothrix; species Sporothrix brunneoviolacea. The sequence continues at coordinate 37,914 of WNYD01000128.1, forward strand.
CATTTGTCGCCAAGGCCCCGCAGGCGGCCCTCGAGCTGCCAGTGGCCGGGGACCGTAATTGGGGACCAGGTGGGGGGTGGTGTGCTGGACACCTGGTTGAAGCGGTTTCTTCGACGCACTTCCGGCATCGAGTATTCCTCACCGTCGGGCGCCTCGAGGGGCGTAGCGGCGTACGAGAACTCCCACTCTCCCTCATCGCCATTGAGACAAAGAGTGGCCTCCGGCGGTAGGTAGTAAGTACGGTGCGGGAGCGTGCCGCGGCGGAAGATGGCCTCGTTTTCGTGGTCGGGGCGGCCGGACACAGCCTGGCGAGGGAGGCTGGGCGGCGGCGAGGACTCCATCAGTGAGTAGGCCATTGTGAGAGCGTTGAAAAGTATGACGCCGGTTAAAGAGAGGATCGAGTAAAAAACAAACTCGGAGCCCGAGATGGGCTGTCAACATGTGCGGAATGGGCACTTGATGGAGACGTTCAAGCGGGGTCCCAAGCTGGGTGTGGTGAATCCGACGGTCCGATGTTAGGACCCCAGGGCAACAAAATACATGCATGCGGGGCCCCGCAGATCAGACCAGACAAAGCGCAAACAACATCGAATAAAACGTATTCTTCAAGTTTGCCCCGCATTGTTACATTCCCTCTCTTGGGGTTGCCCTTCATTTTTCAGGATGTAATGTTGAACACACAGTTGTGGCCGCGAGTCGGCGGCCTTCCTAATCGGGGAATATGGGGCTGCATCTTGTTGCCTGATTGGCCCCGCCCTCGCAGCCTCTCTAACGACCGCATATAAATACAGCTCTTCTTTTCCGACTACTCTGTACGAATCACAGAGCCGAAAGCATGCTTCTAGAAGCCAGCAATGGCCGAGTTGTTAGGGAGGGCGATATCCGATGATAACCCCTTTAAGTTTGGCTCGGCATTATGGATCGCCGAGCGGCCGCGGCTCGTATCTGACCTCCACAAGCGCAATTTGTCAGCGGAGGTTCCGCGGAACTCGAGTATAGATCCTGTCAACCACCGTCATTCAACGAGATTATTTGGCTAATCATCCTCCATCGTCAAGGCTGGGCGCCAAAAATCGGAATGGAAAGAAACAAGGGACAACGAAAGGTATCTTAAGACCCGTTGACTGACACTGTCGTTTACCATTGCTGACCGGGTCTAATCAAGGCGTGCGATCTCTGCTACAGAAAGAGGATCAAATGCGACGCACAGAAGCCTCGCTGCTCACATTGCATAGTGTACGAATCTGCGTGCACTTACGACTCTGTTAGTCGGAAGGCCCGGAAGAAAGGGCCCGGCAAAGGAGAAGCAGCCCTACAATCTCGTGTCGAGGGCCTTGAAACTGAACTAAAGCTGCTTTCGGAGAGGGTCGAAAAGCTCGCAAGGCCCGCGCCCAACGCCCAGGCCACGCAAGTATCCTCTTTGGTTTCCGAGATTGAGGAAGTCCGGCAGCGTACCGGGAGTTTGCACCATGCGACCAAAGACCTACCGCCGTTACAAGAAGTCCTGCCCATCGTCGAGGGATACCTGGCAACTTCCAATTCCGTCCTTCCTCTTTTCCACCCGGCAGCACTGCTAGATATGGTGAAGAAATGGTATTGGTTTCCAGAGGAGAGAGACGCGACTACGTGGGCGGCCATCAATGTCGTTCTTGCGCTCGCGTTTCGTTTCAACGATGTCGACGCACCGAATCCGGCCAGAAGCACGGCCGAGCATGTCAACAATGCGCAATCGGTGCTTACAGAGGTGATTATGGGTGACACGGACCTTGTCAGCGTGCAAGTGCTTGTCGGGCTCGTCATGCTCTTTCAAGGGTCCCAAGATTTGGGGCCACCCACAATCCTAATAGCCACCGCGATACGCCTAGCACATCGGCTTGGACTTCACACCAGGAAAAGCTCAGCGAACCTGGATCGCCGCTTGGCATTGCAGCGTAGCCGAGTCTTTTGGATAGCGTATATCCTCGACAGAGATATCAGCATACGAATCAGACAATCCCCGGTGCAGCATGAGGACGATATCGACCTGGATTTGCCGGCAGACGAGCTCGGCGATGACCAAGCAGGGTGTGTCTTTATGGCAGACGGCCTTGGCAAGATGAACTTCTTTCGCGCCCGGATCCAGCTGGCACGCATCCAGGGGAAAGTCTACGACTGTCTCTTCTCGGTACAAGCACAAAACCGCAGCGCGGAGGAGCGAACCCAGAATGTGGTAGACATCGGCAATATGCTCGACGCCTGGATGTCCTTGGTACCACATGACTTCCACCCCGGCATTTTGTCAGAGGCTGGTCCGCTGGGATTGTCGAGGTCCTTTTGTGTCCTCTACTCCGCTCGCCTAACGTGCCTGTGTCTGATCAACCGAGCCCATCCATGGAATTCGTTATGGGTGGAGGGGCTCCAGGATTACGGCAGAAGTGCCGCCGCGGGAAAGGTATCGTCGTCGGTGCTGCTGCCGCTACGCTGGCAGACGCTGGTGGACGAATCTCGAGACTTTATGAGACTCTTTGTGAGCGTGCCACGGAAAGATGCATCTTTCATCTGGTAAGGAAACAATCTCCACTGCAGGGTGTGTAGCAAGATACGGTAGCTGACCATGGAACCCTCCCAATTCAATAGGATGACTTTATGCGCATATGTCACCGGTCTGATGTGTCTGACGGCGAATAACATATGCAACCCACACCACCGAACGTTCGAGAGCGATATGGCACTAGCGGATGCAGCACTGCAATTTGTGGACGAACTAGCAAAGCAGATGAACGGGGAGATGTTGATCAAGCTTCGAGATACCTGTACAGAGCTCATCTTGCACGCACGCGGCATAGCGGGGCAGAGGGAAGATACTCCTGTGCCAGAATCCACTCTCTGCTTGACGGATGAGGTGCTCTCTTCTGTCTTCTTTGAGTCCCGTTCCGAGCAAGCTTTTGACGATCCCCCGCCGGTGGTTGAGGGCTTGAGCTGTAGCTGGGACCTGCCAGACGGCGGAACTGAGCTGGGAAGTGATGCAACTATAGCTTGATACTTGGAGGCTTTGTTTCTAATCCGTGCGTGGAAAACTTCTTAACATGCTCTCAACTACCAAGACACGTAGCTTGTTAGCTCGGGATATCCGATTCTGTCCATCCATTTTATATTCTTTGTAGGGCTTGAAAGCACTGTTTGTACGTACTACTAACTTTAAGCCACTCCCGCGGAACGGAGTGATGACGAATCCGACGTAAGGCGTCTGGATTTTCTGGATAAGCCTGGGCTGTGGCCATTCACCGTACGTCCATATGCAACGAGGAACGACCATTGCACTGATTATGTGTCCAGCTTGGAAATTTCCTTCCGCGGAACCCTTTTCAGTCTACAAATGTGTCTATGATAAAGTGTGGCCTCCTGGATCCATGACTCACGGAACCTCCGCGGAAGGTCTCGATTTCAAAGTGCCCGCCGCCCGCAAGAACAATAACCGAGGCCGTATATTTCGCGCCACTACTGCTCAGGAAACTGGGAGATATATATGTGCCATTTTCCTCCCAGGATCTCTGAATGCATTTATGTACTACCAAGCATTCTCGAAACATCCACATTTGTACACGTTAGTTACTACTACGCCATGGCGAACAGCAGTGCAAACCCGCCCCCAGGCTTCGTCTCTTTCACCAAGACATGGCACACAAAGCCATATCCTGCCATCTCACCAACGAGACCAGAGCTATCGGCTGCAGGCAAGAATGTCGTTGTGACAGGCGGCGGTACGGGTATCGGCAGAGCCATCGCCGTCGCCTTCGCCCAGGCCGGTGCCGCCTCCGTGGCTATCATCGGGCGCCGCATCGACCGCCTCCAAGCGGCCGCTGCGGACATCGCCATTGCTGGCGGACATGTCACCCGTGTGCTCCTTGAGACGGCCGACGTCACCCAGCGCGCAACAATCGACGCGGCCCTTCAGAGCATCACTGGCCAGGTAGGAAAGATCGACATCTTTGTCTCCAACGCAGGCGTCCTACCGGCAAGGGGTCCAGTTCACGGCTACGACCTAGACGAGTTTAGGCGTGGCTTCGAGATCAACGTTGTCGGGGGCTTCAACGCCGTGCAGGCCTTCCTACCCCTAGCTGCCCCCGACGCCAAGCTCTTCAGCATCTCGTCGTGCATCGGCCACTTTGCTCCTATGGAAGGCATATTTGCGTACGCCGTCGGCAAGGCTGCGGCCGCCAAGATGTTCGACTACGTCGCCGCCGAGAACCCAGACTTGCACGTCGTTAACGTGCAGCCGGGCATCGTTGACACAGAGATCAACGCCGACACGGAATACGATGGGCAAGATGAACGTATGTTTGCTCCGCTCCTTATAACTCTGGACTTTGTCGCGTACTTGCTCTGCTCGGCTTTACCTATACTGACAACTCCTTCAGCTGAGCTCCCCGGGTCCTTTCTAGTGTGGCTGGCGTCACCCGAAGCGAAGTTCTTAAAAGGAAAGTTCGTCTGGGCGAACTGGGACGTCGAAGAGCTGATTTCACAGGCTAAGGAGATTGAGAGCTCATGGCTACTAAGAGTAATTCTGGAAGGAGTTCCTATGTAGCCTATAAGAATTTTTTTTTTAGTATTGAGGCCGCTCCACTCGATTCGGATCAGGCAGCCGTACTAGGTCGAGAGGCAAATGCAACCCATGCGGACAATTCGGACCACAAGGCAAGGGATTTCAAAAAGACAATGCGCGAAGATAATTGATAAAGATCGACGAAATGTTGTTGACGTATACCTCTGCGCTCGACGACTCGACAAACTGACCTACTTTAGGCAACAACGTTTTGATATCAATACTCCGAGGCCTTATGACGCACGCAGAAGAGCTAGAATTTTATTGGTGCTCAGTACATGGGTTATCTTCAATAGCCGACTTTCGCAAGCGATACTACAGCAAAACATGCAGGCTCAACCAATAGGATCTGGATAAAAGGCCCCGAAAGTGAGACAGATTAAGAGGCGGTCTTCCGTATCTTAGCGTAGTGGTAAAATATTCGTATAAGAGAAAGGTGATGCCTCGTTCGGATGTCTCCCAAAAAGGTCCTCGAACTAGTTCAATCTGTTGAAACTATTCGACAACCAAGACGTACCCCTCTTCATATCAGTCCTAATTGCACAAATGGTATCAGAGTAAGTACTGTGGTTTGAATGGCCAATCCACCGAAGAAGAGGTAGATGAGAAGGGGGCAATATCAATGAAGAACAAGAGTGGAAGCCCATCCATCGATATTCGCTAACGGTCTTGACAGTACTATTCAAGATGGATTCCACGACATTGCTATCGTGCGGGGAACAATGGACGACGGTCCGGCAGTCCTCCGTCTCCTAGATACCGTGGTCGAATGGCTGGTATCGCGTGACATAACTGAGCAGTGGGGAACAGCACCGTTTTCGGAGAGTCCACGACGCGCCGAACAACTCAAAGAATTTACAACAACTGGCCTCGGCCTTTGGCTCGCCATCAAGGTTGTCGACGGCACGCCAATGGACCGAGAAGCCCCGGGGTCCATCATAGGAGCACTGGCTGTCGGAGACAGGATGCCCTATGTGACGCCTGTCTCTGAGCCCGAGCTTTACGTGCGATTGTTAGTCACGGATAGACAATGGGCCGGTAAAGAGGTTGGCAAACGCCTTTTGGAACATGCACGAGGTCTCGCCAAAGGGACTGGAGCCTCATTGCTACGGGTGGATTGCTATGCAGGTGGCAAAGGCAAATTGGTCCAATACTATGAGTCTCAAGGATTTGAGCGATTCGAAACCTTGAAACGCGAAGGAGTATGGCCTTGCCAAGTGCTTGCTCAGCACTTACATGAGGTTTAATAAAAAATTATAAAAATAATTTCTATTAAACACGTTGAATTTTATAAACGAACTATGTTTTAAATTTGGGCTGCTACCGCTTCAACTCGCTTGGCGAGCATTGCTGCACTCTCGACACTGCAGACTATCTTATCATGGTCTAGGTAGAGGGTGACAGTGTCCGCAAGCCGTCTGCGTATCCTTGTTCCGCATGCTTAACATCGCGCTACAGCTATATAGGAATGGGCAAGGTTGCCTGATATCTCGGGTGGAATCCACACCGACATCAATCTGGTATACAAAGTTGACTATATATCCATCAAACCCAGACTTTGGTATTATTTACAAACTGGCTTAATAGATGTATCTAAAGTTGAAGTTTTCACGGTCGGCCAAGTCGTCAAACGCCTGACTGAGCGTGGGATCGTAAACTTGCACGGCGTCCTTCTTTGCGTTTTGTCTCTTCAAGTGCCACCGCAGACCGATGATGTTAATTAGCGAGAGAGTATAGCATCCAAGATGGGTGGAAAATGCGATGAAGTACCGAGGCGCATCCCACGAGAGGAATACCTGTGGACCTGTGTGGGAGTTAGAATGCGAAGAACAGTACATTGATTGGCTGTGACATACCGATTGCTGCTGCCGCAGCCCATGAGACAAAGTTGCAAGAGACGACGACCGTCTTTTCGTTTGCCCAGCTACATTACGGCTGATCATGGAGAGAGCGAGAGTCTGCGCAGACCAAAAGACAGCGCGATATAATAGCTGATCCATAGACCGATGCCAGTAGCGTTGTTTGTGCTTTGAACAGTCATAAGGACAATGGTTCCAACAAATGATCTAAGAGATATGAATTAGCCTTCATTCACCATAATAAAGAAACCAGACCGCCGGGCAGTTTCTTACAGGATAACGAAGCAGCCCATGACGACCAGGTTTTGGCCAGTTTTCTCGGCCAGAAACAGCGAGGAGAATAGGACGATGATAATGTAGAATCCTAGTACCATAGCTAGAAGCTGTGTCTGGAGGACGGGTGAAGTTGAATCCGGAAACAATGATAGACTTGAAGGCACCGAGACCGCTGGTTGGCCTACTTGGCGGTTGAAATACAAGCGTGATCTGTGTATACAGTGCTCACTCAGGCTTATATCACTAGCTGGGCTAAAAACTGCAACCTGCTTTACTTATCCTACATGAGGTAACTTAGTCTATCTGCTTACTTCTCTTGTTCCACCCTTCCTTCTTCTTTTATTACCACCAGAGTTTGCGCCCGTCGCCAGCCATAATCATAGCGCCGCAATAGATGCCGCACGGCGTATTCTGATCAAAACTCTGCTAACAAAAGGTCTTAAGGCCCGGCAATAGCCTCAATGGCCTTGTGCACGCTGTGCACCGTCTAGGGAATCTGCCTAGAGATAAAGCGATCCGAAGTGCCCACCCGAAGAACAGCCCGTGCATGCCTTGGTTGTTAGCGTAACCCACATTCTACCCCCTAGGCGTGGGAGATTGCAAATTCGGTCAATGACGCTTTCAGGACTGTGGTTTTCATCACGAAGAGCGGGGAGTGCATGCCACTCAACCAAACACAAGCACGGGCGAGGAAGAGGTTACGTGAGGGCATACTGAGGTTGGTCTCAAGCTCGGTTACCGTTGCGTTAATCGACCTAATCCTTGGCGCCTACTATAAGGGCTTGCAATGAAGCACTCAGTCTTGCACTGCCAACCACCAGAGATCATTGGTGGCAAGCCAATGACCAGCAACCTGCATATACACAGTCTTCTGTGTTTACACAGTCTTCTGTGTTCCGTACCTCCTTCTTTTCCGAGTTCTTGTTCGTTACCACAGCTCGAATCGAGAACATCATTAGGGGAGCAGCGCCGAAAAACACTTGAAAACCACCTGTAAAAGGTCAAGTATCAGCCGCGGTGAGAGAGAGAAGAAAGTGGTTTTGTCAAGTCAATATAGTGGACGTGGTTCTGCTGTTTGCTGATGAGGAGCCGGGCTGGGCTTTATTGGAAGAATGTTGATCGAAACGGTGTAGCTTTTGTCAGCAGCGCTCGGGTTTGCGACATCACCGGCCTTCTCCTCAGCTCTTATTGGTGCAGACTGCCCCTGGGATATGTTGATGCTCAGGGTAGTTTGATGTACTTCCACGATTCTGTCGCGGACGTGCTCCCAGGTCAGAGCCCCTCCGGTTTCTGGGGAGTGTTTTGAGACGACAAAGCTCCGAATCTGATCAAGGAGCGCTGCGTTTCCTTCGCCGCCTTTGCTGGCGCGGATGGCTTCGAATATGCTCTTGGTGCTAGGATCACTATCCGCGTATAGGACGGCCAGTGGCCGGAGCTGAGACTGAGAATCCGGAAAGAGGCCGCAAACCAACAGACAACTGCAAAGATGCATCCCGCGATGGCTGATGTTAAGTCCCTTGAACCCGATGAAAAGAGGATATACGTCGGACTGCTCCCCACCACCGGAAGACACGGACTCCATGGTGAGAAAGTAGTTCGCCTGCGGGTTCCAGAGCGACTGTGGTGACGAGACGACCTCCTGAACGGCATAGGGCTCGGAGGCATTGTATCGGATGAACATGCGTCCTTCAACCTCGAGTGAGATGCGTTGCTTCTCTCTCTCACGAAGGGATTTATGAATGTAGACTGTGCTCCTCCTGCCGACCCAGACGCGTGTGTCATTGGTAAGAAATAACTTTTCCGGATGAATCCGTGTGAAGCCAAAAGCGGTTTTGTAGAGATAGATGCCGAGCCATTGAAAAGGCTGCCTCGTCGTCTTGGGCTTGATACCGCATTCCAAGTTTAGAACGTATTCACCAACCTCTGACCGCCCGATATTGGTTTGCATTCTCACCCCGTTGTTTGTCATGAGGAATTCCGGGTTAGGATCCAAGTAATTTTTATATCTCACTACGTCACCAGATCTAGAGAATTCCGCGGGCGATAGCGCCAGGAGGCCGCTGAAGACGGCCGTAGCTGGTCCCCTCGCAGTCCAGGCAAACAACGAAAGGTCATTTGTTTCTTTAGATATCTCTTCCTGCAATCTGGTAAAAGCGCGCTCGCCTTCGCCGTAGATCATGGGCATATTGACGTTAAAGATGCCCAAAAGAGAATACGCCATGTCCTCGACCCTCGTAGTCTGTCGGCTAGACGCCCAGGACATCTTTCTCGCAACCGGCGTTTCCGAGAGAACAGCACTATCGCCTAGGACACGCGCGTCAATGGCCGTGTATTGCGAAATCTCGGCGAGCAAGCTGCTCTTGTCGCCGCGATACTCCCAGTCTTCGTCGTAGAATTCGAGCCTCTGGGGGGCTATCAGCTCTTGAAGAGTCCAACCGCGCGTAAACCAGCGATATCGTTGGCTTGCCGAAGGGGACAACCAGTCCAGCGTAGGGCTGCCCAGGGTTTTGTGATGGCATGAAGGCAGATCGGCAATGTAGGCATAGCAAACTTCGGATTGCGCGTACCACTGGAACATGGAGTTGATGGCCTCGGTCAGCTCGGCACTGCTGGTTTTGTCGATGCAGCATGTGTCAACCCAGGCATACTTCAGCCCCTGAAAGCTTGCCATCTGACAAGTCCTGTCGATTTTGGCAAAGCCCGCCTTCTGCTTGGCCGTTTCCAGATTGGCGAAATCCTGAAACGACACTTCTTCGTCCGCCCACGTGTGAGAGAGAATGGCGTACTTCTGATCCTTCGGATTGGTGAATAACTTAAGACACATGCTCGTGGTGTCAATGAGCCACATGTTGTCTGCTCTGCGCGTGTTCGCGCCTGGGAAAGATGGAAGGAACTCGGAAGGATGGGAACATCAACCCCGCCCTCCTACACCTGGTGCCCAACGAGGTCCAACCTGACCCAGCGGGGTACAATGGGAATCTTCGTACCTAAGCCAAGCTTCGAGATCAACAACAGCGATTTCTTCAGCAGAATGGACGAAAACGGCACCCAAACCGCTGTTTCTGTGGATGCAGCCGCCCGTGACGTCGCGGTGACGTTGCCCGATGACAAGCTCTCAGAAATGCGCAGGAGGATGCGGAGGGCGGAGAAACTCATCGGACAGATGGCCGGTCTACAGCAAGCCATTACAAGGGAACTCGCCGAGCTTTCCAGCGAGATCGGATACACCTTTCGCGCGAGCGGCCTTGCAAGTTCGAGGGCCGAGAGGATTGGTGGCAACGGCAGCGGCGATGAAGAAGACAACGCCTCGCAGGCCGAAGAAGCACAACAAGTAGCAGCTGGCGTCTTCCCCGATTCTGCATCAGCAGCGCTATCCTTTGAAGAGGATTATAGCCTGGCAACAGCTACTCCCGAGGTGGCCTTTGTTCCCTGGGGGCTGATGACCACAACACTAAGGGGCCTGGCCCGATACGCGGCAATCGAAGTCTCTTCAAACGAGCCAGTTGGCACATTCGACCCCGGAACGACATGGAATCGGTTCTCGGATCCCAGTTCTATTACCAACAGAGGGGGCCTGCTGCCCGATCGAATCCAGATCAACTCCCCCCGCCTCAAGACCCTGTTGAGGGAGAGATTTGGTGACGACGAGACCACGCTAAGTGCCCCAGCTGCGAAACCCTTAATCCTTCTTCGGCCCTTCAAAATGCTCTTTTATCACGAAAAGTCCATCACAACTTTCCTCGACGGTGCGGAGAAATCAAATGACTCAGAGGACTCTATCAACGAGCTTCTTATTCTGGCTTCCGTGATGGAGTCCACTCTCCGGCCATGCAAAGAGAGCCTAGAAACTGTCGCTGATACGGCCGTCTTCTCGGATCTCTGGTATATATTCCCACCAGGTTCCCTAGTCTATGTCCAAAACTCCGATTTCGCGCAAAAGGTCTGGTGCGTCGTTCAACGAACCGGCGGGCGTCGGTACCTGAAGAGACCCGATCATATCCCAGCAAGCGCTTTCAAGTACCAGACGAGCCCCTTCACCATAGACTGCTACTTCGTTGACTTTGATGGAAGGCGTTATGTCCCCGTGTATGGGCGTTTCGAGATTCTTCCTTATCATGGGGTTCGAACTCTCGCCTCTCTCTCGACATACCCCTTGCGAATCGCCTTGAAAAATGGAGTGGCTGACCGGGAGGATTTGATCTCCAGGGGAAAGGAGTTCGTGTCGTATACCAGAAGCGTTGCCCACAGGTACTACGATGGCTGGGGCCACACCAGAACGCCCGACGGTAGGAAGCCTTTTCCAGAGTTCGAGGAGAAATTCGACGGCGAGGTCATCATTGACTTCGGGCTCACACTGGAGCAAAAGCCGGATTGGAGGCCTTCGGGAGAGGAACCAGACCTGTACGAAATGGACCGCAGTGAACTGGGTGACCCATCTGACAATATCGACCAAGACTGGGTTTATGACAAGCGCTTCTCGGACCGAGTCGTGACCAAACTCAGGGAGGCGCTCCTTTCTTTGCAAGAGCAACAAGCGCAGCCTGACGATGAGTTCCTTCTATTGCTTCCGGATAGAGTCTTGGGCTTTGTCCTTCGCAACCGCAAGTTTGGTGAGTACGTCGTGCAAGCGAAGACAAATGCGAGCTGCTTATTGACGGTTGATACTCAGCGAGCCTCCGAATTGGAGCATCTCCTGAAGGACTCCGGCCACTGATGCACGTTCAGCATGAGGAAGACCCGTGGTCAAAGCTCTACTCACCGGAAGGGCATCAGGAGATGATTCAGAGCTTGGTAGCGCAGCACGTTAGAATGAATACTGAGCCGCTGACAGATGGTCAAGATCTGGTTCGCGGCAAGGGTAGGCAGAGTTCCTATTACCTCTGAACGCTGATTTTTGGATTGGGGTTGGGCAGATTTATTGATCCTCGCAAATTGTAGGACGGGGATTGATCCTATTATTGCATGGCGCTCCGGGAACAGGTAAAACTCTTACAGCTGGCAAGTCCTCACGAACCACCAAGAAAGAGCAATTGCTCTGCACTACTCTGCTAACTGAATTATACAGAATGCGCCGCATCTTCGACAAAGCGCCCTCTATTCTCAATGACATGCGGTAAGCTAATCTCAATCCACACAACGTCCCACGCATCTCTAATCCAAGAAAAGCCGACCTTGGAACGGTTGCCTCGGAAGTTGAATTCAGCCTCGAACATAACTTCCGCCTGGCCCAAACGTGGGGCTGTATATTGCTCCTTGATGAAGCGGATATGTTTCTGTCATCACGAACCAAAGAAGATCTAGTCAGAAACAGTTTAGTTTCAGGTCCGTTCAACGCCGCATCCGGAACTTCGGGGTCATTGTTTCAAAACTGACACGAAGCCAGTGTTTCTTCGGGTGTTGGAGTACTACGCGGGGATTCTATTCTTAACCACGAACCGGGTCGGCGACTTTGATGAAGCATTCGCCTCACGGATTCATGTGTCTCTCTATTACCCGCAGCTTGACTTGACAGGGACGCGCACGATTTGGAAAAACAACATCGGGAGACTTAGAGAAAGAGCGGCTTTTTCTAACTTGGTGGTTGATGAGGAGGACCTTCTCCAATACGCCGAGGAACTATACAGCAGACAGAAAAATGATGGAAACACCTGGAACGGCCGCGAAATAAGAAACACGTTCCAAAGCGCTCTTGCGCTGGCCGAATTTGGACTTAAGCCGGGGTCTGCAGTCAGTCTTACACGAGACCACTTTGAGAACATCTACCGGTCATTTAGAGAGTTTAAGAGCTATGCGCAGGTGCTTAATTCTTCTTCGGACACAGATATGAAGACGGCGCTGGGAAGGGTTAAGTCGCCTGCCAAGCTGCCTGACATCAGGCTTGACGGGGGTTCTAGGGACGCTGGCCACCGCCCTGGTTCCATTTCCAGCAGCAGCGAAGTCTCCGACTTGGATAGCTACCCGCGACTCCCTCCTTGGCAGTACCATCAACCCCAGAGCTCCGAACCTCCAGAAGCGGTAACCACAGATCAGCGCCAACAGTTCCCTTATCACGTGGGGCAACAGGCGTGGCCCCTGCCGCAAGGAGCACCATTTTCTTCCCCGCCTATCATATACTATCCGACTGGAACGTTTGGAATACCACCACTCCCGCCATTCCAGGCAGTGGGACAACCGAGCGGCTTACACCTGAAGACCTTCGTCGGCCCTCCCGGGGTCTATCCGCCACTTACTATGGACCCAGCTCATGGGGGCCGAGGTTTGCACCCTGTGTATGGTCCACAACCGGTTTCGAATCCACCTCAAGCTTCAATCTCGGCGAACGAGCCGTTTGACTGGCTGGGAGAGAGGACACAAAACATGCTCAATCCATCCAGCGGGGCCGGTTCCGGGGCATCATACATGGGGTATGGCAGCACGGGGAAGCGTGAGCGCAAACGTAAGAGACGAGGGCCAAAACAGGAATGGCAAGTTCCCTCTGGATAAAGACCACGAAGAGCTGCCAGAGCGGCCCCAGATTGCAGCCGTCCAACAGCAGCCTTCTGTGGAGACCGAATGGCAGATGTATCGGCAGAAAATCCGCTTAAGGGGATGGCTTGATCGGACCTCCACAAAATCAAGAGAACATTTAAAAACAAAACAAGGCATAAAGGGTAAAGACCTTTCGCAGCTGAGTTAAGGGTAAATACATTAGTCATTGCTGAAGATATTATGATAGTCGTAAAAGAACCTTCTACGCAGTAGGGTTCTTATCCGAAGCCCGGTCGCCGCATTAGCCATAAGACGCTATCTGCCTCCTTCACGCCAAGATTAATTCAGGTGGCGACGGCAAATTGGTCCAATACAATGAGTCTCAAGGATATGAGCGATTCGAAGCCTTGAAACTCAGAGTATGGCCTTGTCAAGTGCTTGCTCAGCGCCTAAATGAGGTTTAATATACGAATATAATTTGTTCTTTATTAAACACGTTTATTTTTATAAACGAACTATTTTTTAAACTTGGGCTGCCACCGCTTAAAGTCACTCGGCGAGCGTAGCCCGCACTTTAGACACCGCAGACCATTTTAAAAAGGGCCCAAGATTAACTGACACCAACGTTTCTGTCCTATTTTAACTGTCATTTTATTTTAATAATGCTGTTTACTTTCCACAAAAAACAAAGGGGCAAACCATAGGAAAGAAGAATCAATAAATTTCAACAACGCAAATGTCTACACCCCCTGCAGCGGCACCGTCGCGACTTGGTTCCGTCCGCAAAACTCGATCCAGCCGTCGGTGACTTTGGTCAAATCCAAACCTGGGTTCTCGTCCACTCGCACCCGGATCCGCCAGTCGCCAAACGGGCCAATGGGCGGCTTGTCAGCGGCGCCGGGCAGCGACGACCCGCCGACGTAGTCGTGCTCAATGTCTTGACGGTTATAGACTCGCCGGCCGGCGGAGCCGGACGGGTCCGTGTTGAAGACGGTCGTCTCATACGAAAATTGAAGCGGGACCGGAGCATGCCGGAACCGACAGGGCGTCCCGTCGGGCTGCCAGATGTTCTCGTCGCCACAATGAGTGATCTCCACCCGCAGGGCCTTTTTGGAGGTGTCGGCTGGGCTGACGGTCGCCCCCAGCAGCCACATCCGCACCTGGGTGATGCGCACATTCGCCATGGCGCGAAAGTCGGTGTGCGCGGCCGGCGTGATGGTCAGCAAGGCTTCATGGTGGGGAGCGCCGGGTGGGAGCGGCGCCGTCAGCGTTTGGAGGGTGCTCGGGCTCAACCGCACACGGATGCCCTCGCCGACGACACTTCCGCTGTCCTGCGGCGGCGGCCACGTACTCCACCCGCCGGACCGGAACTGTTCGTACGCTTCCTCGAACAAGTGGGTCAACGTCGCCCGGTGCGCCTGCAGCTGCATAAAACTGTCGGCCATCGCGCCAGGCGACGCGAACTGTACGCTGTCTACGGGCATGGGTCCCCAGAAACAGAGGGCCCTGGCCTGGTGGTTCAGGGCCTGCAGAATCTGGCGGTGAGTCTCCTGTTTGAGCCGCTTGAGCCAGAAATAGATGGTCGGTAGCGAGGGGCTGAGACTGTCAAGGGCGGTCTCACCGAGTGTCTGGGCAGCGTCGGCACAGCGGCGGACCACACTTTGGAGGTGAAGGTACGTCTGCAGGAGACCGTTGTAGTGCAGCACGGCGGCATTGCGCTGTGTGGCGACGGCAATAAAGGCGTCGAGGTCGGCGCGGACGCTGTCGGCCGTGGCGGCCGGGACCTGTGTGGCAAAGTCGTCCAAGATTTCGCGAATGTCCTCGGCTGTGGCGACAATTTTGGTGCTGTCGGTGGCGTCGATGTTGCCTATCCCCTGCGCGGTCGTCGTGAGACTGGCCAGAGAGCCCTGACAGGTCTCCAGCTGGTGCACGACGTGCTCTTTTTTGACGGCATGGCCCTGGATATCTTCGATGTTGGTCGACGCCGAGTAGGCCACGTCTGCCGCTTGCAACACGGCCATGAACCCGCCGGGGGCCATGGACAGCATCGATAGGGCGTTGATGAGCGACTCGGGGGAGACCCGGACGTGTTTTTGAATGGCTTCCCGCAGGTGGTCGAGGGCCACTTTGAGTTTCTCCTTCGCCTCGGCCAGACGCGGTCCATAAAGGGCAATTCTGTCAGCCTCAACCGCGACTTCCCCGCCCGGCCCGATGATCCCGTTGGCCCGGTCCTCGGCCGCCTGCTGCATGGCGCTGTTGGCCAGCTGGGCCCGTTGGATCTGGGCGCTGGCCAGCTTTTCCTTTTTGGTCTGCTTGGCGTAGGCGTGGAACGCTGCTTCGAGGGACTGGTACTCGGTGATGCGGTCCTGCACGTGGCTCCCGTAGTAGGCCAGCGACAGCCGCGGGACCCAGACGTCGGCATGGCCCCAGACGTCTTGGCCCAGCAGAATTTGGTTGCGGCGCCGGCGGGCGGCCTGGTAGATGCTGTCGAGCTGGCGGAGGGGGTCGATTGTCAGGTCGCGGGACTGCAGGGAATGGAGGGCTTTCCCTAGCGGTGACTCGTCGCCCGCTGGAAGGTGGTCAAGAAAGGCCAGTCTCTGAGAGAGTCGGGTGTAGAGCCGCATCGCAGTGGGCAGCTGTTTCCGGTCATTGGTAAAGTAGAGATCGTCCGCCGCATCCAAGAGCATCTGGCATTGTTCGGGGCAGGCCACGGGCAGGTCGATGCGGGCGTCGGCCTTGGTGCCTGAGAGCGATACAAGACGTGTGATTGCCTTGTTGTCCGGCTGGTCGTTGCCTCTCTTCCCGACAGACCCAATGGAGGACGTGCTGCTGCCACCCGGACCGCCCTTGCCACCCTCGAGCTGGCAGACTGCGTCGGTAAAGTGGAGTGGTTCACGCTCGACGTCATTGCGGACGGCGGCTTGGAAGTTGGTGAGGTGGTTGGCAAGTGCTGGGCCCGAGTCCGTTGGTGATGTCTCGAACAACTGAGTCGCAGCAATGATGTCCTCCTGGAGTTTCTTTTCACTGGCTGCTCCGCCAACAAACTCTTCGCAGTCTTTTGCCAGCTTGGTCAGTGCTTTTGTTTGTGCGACCAGGCCAGAGGACGGCCCTTTGTCATCCCCAGCAAAAAAATTGTCGAGACCCTCGAGCAGCTTCTGCGCACCGTCCACTGTTTCCGTCGCCGGCGTCACGCGCGCCGGATCCTCCGTGATCAGCAGGTTTAATGCAACACGAAGCTTTTGAACAGACGTCAAGAGCCCGGCCGCAAACGACACAGCCGTCTGCCATCCACTGAGCACCTCCTTGTCCAGAACGCCACCGTTGGACAATGCTTCGACGTCGGCGGACACGCTTCCACTGATGTCGTCGATCCACGACGTCCACACTTTCCCGGCCGTCGACCGCTGCAGCCGCAGCCCGTATCGCAGAGCGCCCGACCCGATCACACACTGGATGTTCCCGCACGTCCCGCCGTGCCCCCCGTCGCTGCCCGCCAGACCGCGCGCGCCCTGTCCGCCGTCACCCCCAGAGGCTTTGAGTCGCAGTTTTGTCCACAGGTCGGGTGAGGGGTTCTCCACGTACAGTGAAATCGAGCCCCCATTGCCGCCGTCTGTCCCCCGGTTGGGTGTCGCTGCACTATCGAACCCCCGCGTGCCCGAAACGTCGATGCACGCTTCGCCGAGACTGAGGACGAGCTGGTGGCAAAAGATGCCCAAGTGTTTGCCGGGGATCGATATCGTTTTGCTGTTGATAAACACCGTCTCGGCGTAGACGAGAAGGGTGCTCTCTGTATAGCTGAGCCGGTCGTCGAGACAGACGCCTTTCGGTTGCGTACTGAGAATCGCCAAGGCATCGTCGCCGTGGTAGACGACGTAGTCGTCGGCCTCGATCGTCGGCTCCGTGACGGAAAAGGTGGAAGCCATGGTCGCCGGTCGAGGAAATTGTTTGTTGTTTTTCTCAATGTTGTTATTTTCTTTTTCTTTTTCTTTTCTTCCCCCCCAGACTCTTTTAGTTGAAACAATTCTGTCCCCAATTGTCAAACAACACCCATTTCAAAATTCAAAATACTTCCGCGTACAGGGCCCTCGGGTCTCGACTTTCTCCACAGCTCATGACCAACGAGGATGTTGACCCATCGCTGTTCATACCTCTTCAACCAACCGGACACGCAGAACGGTGTGTACGCAAGCGGGTGGTGGGCCGACCGCGCCAAGCCTAGACCCGGAGTGGCGTATGGGGTCAACAGCGTGCAGCTGAATTCGATAGAATCAATAAAAGAGTCGATAGAGGCGCCAATATAGTCCCACAGTTGGAGCAACGCCACGGACGGCATCACCCGAAGCCACGAACTACCACATGAACCAGGACATGAACCGTTGCAAAATATGGTCAAGATGGGACAATGTCCATGGCGGCCTCCAACGGCGATGCAGCCACAAACTATTGGATACAGCTGCACAGTGGATGGAAAATACCAAGGAAATGAAAATTCCTCATTGCCTTCTTTTCCTTCCTTACAGTTTTACCACGTTTCAGTTTCGGCTGTAGTTTCATAAACATTTCCTTTACACCATAAATCTCAAATAAATCTTTGTAAACATCAACGAACCTGACACTCGTCCGCCACCAACATGCCTCCTACACTGTCCTTTGACGCCCTCGCCGACGCGATGAAGGGCAAGGACACCTTGAACGGCTGGGACGTCTTGGTGTCCTACTCGCTCAACGAGCTCAATGCGCTGCTGGCCGACCGTGCTAAAAGACTCAACCTCTCCCTGGCGCACACCTGGGAGTCCCTCGACGAAGACCCGATTGCCGACGGGACGCGCACGGTCGTGTTTTTAAATACGCAGCTGCTGCAGCTGACGATCCAGTTTGTTGACGTCGATGGTGGTACGATCGCACTCACCTTTGGCCTCACCGGACAATACTACTACAAGGACGAGCCCTTGAAAACGACGGACCTGCCAGCCGGTCTGACGTGTAAATTGACGACACGGCTCGTGCATGCCATCGGACAGTGGCAGGACAAGGCGGACACCGGCGATGGCATCGTTCTTTTACAGGAACCCGGGGCCACCGCGGGGATGCGCATCGACCTCACGCACTGCAAGGCCTCTGTCTGTGAAGCATCCGGTGCCACTTCCCGCCTCGACCCTCTCATCGGGACCTTCATTGAGCAGCATTTTTGTCAGAATGGGGCGCGTCTGTCTCTGGCCACCAGCCCGGTCTCGGTGGAAAACAACGCGATGCTCCTCCAGCCAGTCCACGTCCGCTTTACCCTCGCGGATGGCGTCTTGATGATGTGGATGTCTCTGAAAGGGGGCGGGTTCGGGAGTGACACCCGTCCGACGACCCACGGCACCCTCCATTTCGAACCCGGCGGTTCTTCGGTGTCGCCCCTCCCGCAAGGCCGCACCGCCAGCATCGTCTTTAACCACAACACCGTGGCCAACCTGTTTGTCCTGCCCGCACTCAAAGCGAGTCCCCTCGTCGACGCTGGGAAAGGGATGAAGCGCGTCTCCAACGCCCCCACGGACGGGATGCAGTTCGAGTTTGTCTTGGCCTCCCACCGCATCGAGATTGGCGCCACCGACCAGAGCGAGTGGAATGGGTACTCGAACCATGTCGACGGGTGTTCGTTCGACATGAACGAGAATGCTGTCTACCTCGCTCTGGACGGCGAGCGTCCGTCGGCCGCCCACATCCCGTTCAGCCTCACGTGGGAGGGCCCGAGCAAACGCATCACGACACGGCAAAGAGAAGCCTGGACCATTGGTGAGACCAATGCGTCGTGCCAAGTGGTTTTCTCGCTGACGGGAGTTGGGCAGTGGCAGGGCGACGGCAACCGTCTCTGGATCCTCATGGAGCTTATGAGCCATCTCAACACACGTGTCACGTCCGACGCCCCTACATTCAACGAGTCGCTGTTCCACGGCAAGATTGGCAACGTCGTGCCGGACAAGTACTTATCTGGGCCGGAGATTCGCCTGGGAGATTTCACCCTGAAACCGGTTGACTACAGTTTATTGACGAGTCTCCTCCTGTCGGGTCAGAATGTATTTGTCGCCGACCAGCCGGCGCCCAGCTCCACCGAAACTCAGGCCGGCCTGGCCACGCCGCGGGACACTATCCTGACGGGCAACCTTGTGCAGACATCGACAAAGACTGGGATGCACACGTTACAGTATCACTACATGCAGGACAGTAATTCAGCCACCAAGTCAACACCGACATTGGATGACTTGAAGGAAGCCTTCCTTGCCTTTCCTACGAACAACCTCCTTGGTGACTTTCTAACACAGACAGTGGCCAACGTACCAAAACTGTCTGCCCCGGATCTACTGACGAAATACGGCTTCGGCAACCTCACCGACGAGAACCTGCTGAGTCTCTGGGGTACGAGCGTGGAAGAACTGGTCGGTGAGGCTACAGATAAGTCAGATGCTCTTCAGTCGGTCGACCTACGCATTTATGGGGGCTACTACATCATCGCAGAGCCAGCAGACCTCGCTGGTGAGCAGTTCATGGTGCATCCAACAACAGGTGTAATCCGGATGAGAAACAAAGACCTTGTGTCGACACAGACCTACTCGGCTGAGACGAAGCAGGTCGTCGTGACATGGGAATTACCTTCAACCGACGACTCGGCTGCTATCCGCTGCTCGGCCACTTTCAGTGTGGTCCTCGACCAGAAAACATACATGCTGGGCACGCGCTGTAAAGGCACCATCCAAGATGGCTCGACGAGCCAACCGTTCGAGGCCTTCCTCAAAGGCTACCGTCCACAGGCCAAGGTCGGCAACTCCACCTCCACGTCCGCCTCCTCCAGCCCTCTCAGCAACGCCTATTCCATCGTCAGCATCATCGGCGCCGGCGTCACCATTGTCGCCACGTTTGTCTCTATTGTTGTGCTCTGCTACAAGAAGCGAAAATCCGACAAGATCATCAAGCTCCAGGAACGCCAGATTGCCGCCCACACGGACCAGATCCAGGCCCTCACCAACATCACCAAAGACAGCATCGCCAGGCAGCTCAAGGATGGCCTGTACGCCACCAAGCAGCACGCCACCGCCCGCGACTTGGCCATGGGCGACCTCCAGACCAAGGTGAACCAGGCCGCGGATGCCAAGTTGGGAGAGATTTTAATGTCGGACCCCGCCGCCCTCACCAACATGCAAACCAACCAAGCCGTCGACGTTGCTGTGCGGGACCAGGTCACGGAAGCGGCCAAGGCGGCTCTGAAGGCGGAAGCCCCCACGGCCTTGAATGCGTTGACCAAGCTGTCCCTCGAAACGCTCGTCGCCAACGAGCCCTACAAGGCCGCCCTGACGGACCAGCAGCGCATCAACGTGGTGCAGGACGTGCAGGCCTCCGAGGTTGCGCGCAGTGTCGCGTTTCTTGAGGCCAAGCCCACGCCGACGACGCTGTCGTTTAGCGAGCTGGCGTGCAGCAAGGCCATTGAGGAGGCTTTTGCAAAAATGGCGGTTGACGAGCTTCCAAAACTGCGGGACATCCAACTGGACCTGGCCAACAACGTAGCCACTCTGACGGCTGATGCCGAGCACTTCCGCGACGACACGGTGGCCAAGGCTAAGGCGGCGTATGACAAGAACCCAGCAGCCGCCGAAAAGGCCTACCGCGAGGCCCAGACCGAGCTGGAGAAGCGGGAGAAGACGCGGGAGGCCGAGGAGAAAAAGAGGAGCGCCGCCGCCGAGGCCGTGGAAAAGTCTACGGTGCACATCAACCACCGGGCGGCGGAGGCCGACAGAGCGGCTGAGACGATGCGGGAGCGGGGAAGGCATGTGCTTGCGCAGTAGATAGTCAGCCACGGTGTTGTAAAGAGGTGACAGTCGGCTGTGTAGAACAAGGCTCATGACCACTTTGTTTACATCCCTCTCAATCTCAGCCATCACTGCCAACACTACTAACTGACCGTTGTGCCTGACTCCTGCGTGCCCCAAGGGATGACAGAGGACAACGCACAAATTGAAAATGAAAATGAAAAATGAAAATAAAAATAAACGAACTGGCAGAGACCGGCATATATTTCTGTGTATCTCGTAGGCTACTACGCCCGCTCGCCGCATTAGGCATAAGACGCTATCTGCCTCCCTGGTAGGGTGGGCCCCGTCTCGCCCTGGTGCCTATTTTGGAAAAGCCGTGTAAGTGCTATCGCCGAGGATCCAGATCGAGATGGTGAGACTCCTCGTTAGGCGGATAAATGAGTTCAGGGTTGCATGCCGATTATTAGTATCGAGACTTTGGAGTAGAATGTCCATTGCCCTCTCCAAACTTTGCACAAATTTCTGAGTTGATGAATTCGTGTGGGACCAAGCAGATCCCATGGCACCGTCCGTACTGAATGAGAGCCTTGAGAATGATGGCTCGTGCTGCAACGAACATCCTTCCAGGGAAGACAAGGCTCAGGCGCCGACACCACCTGGTCGAGAACGTGCGGACTATGTGAGAATCTCGTCCCTAGACGTGGCGGCGATACCAACGGACACGGTCTGCAAGTTTCAACTAAACTTAGCATCCACCGCCCTAGGATCGGTCGATATCCCCATCTTCGCCTTCCGGTCGAAGAATCCCGGTCCGACCATCGGAATAACATGCGCAGTCCATGGAAACGAAGTCAACGGGATCCCCGTTGTGCAGCAGCTCTTTCGTGACATGGAAGTCGGAATCTCTAATGGGCACGGGACAGCTCATCTCTCGGCGTCCGAGCCGCTGCACGTAGAGTGCGGGACGGTGATTGGCATCCCCGTCGTCAACGTGCCGGGATTCCTTGCCTCCATTCGGTGCTTTGATGAAGACTCGAAGCAGGATTTGAACAGACTCATGCCAGGGTATTGTCCTTTACCCATCCTGACCCCCCAGATCAAAGCGTCCCTGACCTGAGTGAACAGCAAGCAAGACGGTTCAGCCCCTCAACAGTACGCCTACGCGATTTTCAACAAGGTCATTGTTCACCTCGACTATCTGATCGACCTTCATACCGCCTCCCTGGGCCGCAGGAACTCGTTGTATGTGCGGGCTGACATGAACCACCATGAAATCGCGGATCTCGCTCGACTCCTCCAACCTCAGGTGCTGGTCCACGTCTCCACCGAAGGGTCCCTGCGAGGTTGTGCGCAAGCCCGTGGAATCCGCGCTCTTACCGTTGAGGTGAGTTACCTCTGTGACACCGATCGAGGTCGGATCTGACGGGGACTCCCATGTTCTTTAGATCGGAAACCCGAGTGTCTTCCAGACACCCCTCATCCTCGCCACATATGTGGGAATCCGGCGAGTACTT
Organism: Sporothrix brunneoviolacea; assembly: GCA_021396205.1. NCBI lineage: Eukaryota > Fungi > Ascomycota > Sordariomycetes > Ophiostomatales > Ophiostomataceae > Sporothrix > Sporothrix brunneoviolacea. The sequence continues at coordinate 60,400 of WNYD01000128.1, forward strand.
GCCTCGTTGATGATGTGCTCTGAATACAACCCGTCCGCGGCCACAGTTCAGGCTATAGAGGATGTGCGAGGACCACAAACTGTCCTCTGTAACCGCAGCGTGAGTTTCCGAATCCTCCCACAAGTAGTCCAACGTCAACTGACACGGACGATCAGTACTGGATCTTCTCCTCAACCGGAGGAATCCTGCGAGGTAAGAGAGCTGCGATCTAACTCGTTCCCCGTTCCTCCCATTCCTTTCCACACCTGTGCTGTCTATCGGGCTAACGGGTCGTCCTCCGCTGCCACATGGATAGTGTTCAAAGACATCGCCCAGATAGTGCAGCCGGGAGAGCTCCTGGCCGAAGTACAGACCATATTTGGGGATGTGGTCGAGCATATACGGGCTCCAGATTTCAAGACAGTCGTGGTCGGGGTCGAGGATAACCCGGTGGCCAAGACTGGGAGCCGTGTGGTATGTGCACCTACTCTCTCCGCCATCGCCGTATTTCCTGCCTTTGCGTCCTCCTTAAGATCTTCAAGCTGACCGGTCGGATTTTGCCCTTCTCCCAGATCCACCTAGGCGTTCTTGGAGATGTTTTCGAGTCCGCAGGGGGGGATGGGCACCTGTAGCCATGACGGCTGGGGGCTGCCCTTACTTAACTGTCTCAGGTCTATAGACACGTCCAATCACAACTTCTGGAGTTTCCTTCTTCGTGAGCTCTCCCGAGCTGGCGTCGCTTCAACCTGGTTTGATTAACGGTTCCTGAGTAGCGGATAGGCCCTGCAGAAACTCTCAATGAGTGGTTTATATGACATGGAGGAAGGATACTATTCGCTAAGAGGGTGCCATTCCGGCTACTACACTCCTTTCTGTGTGCTGTGACGAGTGGCTGGTGTAAAATTAGCTGGTACATAAACACGGGTGGTATAAAAAAATGGCTAATGAGGTCTACTGGCGTCGTAGTACATAATGGCCGTCGCATAAAAAGGAAATACACGAAGTACATCATCGCACCTTTTGTGGCCCCAGTTCTATTGACGGGCTCGCTATCTGATCATGCCTTCCCAGCCATACTTTTCCCAGTCTAGGTAGCTCCTGAGCACATCCTCCCACAGCGCAACCACCTCGTCATTGATCCCAAACTCTCCCTCGTCCTGCCGCCGGACTACCCAAGTGCCGTTGCGTTCAAAGACGTTAGACGGCCAGGCTGTGGACTCGTCATATCTCTGCCAACACATTTGCCCACCCTTCGCGCCGGAAGCGAACAAGATGATTTGGTCAGCAAAATTACGCGCTGCGACCATGTCCTCCTCGCCCAAGCTGTGGTGAAGGAACATGGGTAAAAGATCGGCCGTGTGCGTAGCAGGCCAGTTCTCAGGCCACTGCGCGGGCGTCCACGAAAAAATGTATCGGTACGCCACAGTGTCTCCGGCTGGCCGAGATGGTGAGCCCTTGACGAAAGATTTAGCCAAGAGCCGACCAGGGACGTAGTACCGCGAATGGCCATCGAGAGCCATCCAGGAGAGGGCGCCGGGGTTCAGCGTGGATGGTTTGGGGGACTGGTACCACAGGTATGAGCCATCCATATTTTCGCCATACATGTTCTGCGCCCTCTGGCGTAGGTCGTGGACAGGAGGAATCCGCCCGGCGATATTTGTCGCCAAGGGCGGTGGGACACCTAGACGGTACGCCAATTTCAACCAGGCCTAGCAACAAAGCACACAAGTTGCATCAACAGTCAGAACGGAGCACGGAATATACTCATGGGGTTTCTGCCCGCAGATTGGGCGTTGGGCGACAGGAATCCAGGAAACTCCGGCGCGGGAGGAAGCTCACCTCATTTTCACAGTGACCAAAGACAATCTCTCGGAGGGACTCGTCCCACCGGCCGTCACCAGAATGCATGTTCCGAGGGTCATTCGGGATGGTGACGCCGTCCAGCATGGGGCGAAAAGAGGTACAGGCAAAATGGGAGGAATGGACCAATGTGTCAACATCCACCTGACGGAGCCGGTCCACCACATCCACAGAACCCGGCGGGATATCGTGCTTGTCGCAGATGGCGTCGAACCACCTCTGGCTTTCTGAGCTCTGGAGGAGCTGAACGGAAAACACGGTCGATGAGGAGTAGAGCATGCGCGGGATCTTGGGGTGGAGGGCGGGAATGAGGGCTAGGTAGTTCAGGAGGGCTGTGGGCAGCCCGCGAGGGCGCAGCCAAGTCAGTGATCATGAGACAGTGGGACAGGGGTACCACCATGGCCCCAATCATGGGTGAGAGACTGTTACCTACCTGAACCTGCTGACTCCCCAAAGCCCATAATGTTGTGCGGGTCGCCGCCAAACTGTCCAATGTGGCGTTTTACCTAACCCAACGTTCACTGTTGGCGGACATGTACACTGGGAGAATGACGGTGGTGAGGCAGAGGAGTGGAACTAACCCATGTGAGTGCCATGCTGATATCCAAGAGGGCCAGGTTTGCTGTTGATCGCCAATGCTCCGGCACGTCCACCTGCGTCGCGGCCTCATCAAGCAGTTTCTGCGAGTGGATGAAGCCCAGCACACCGAGGCGATAGTTCAGCGTGACCACGATGACTGGATGTCCGATGTCGAGCGAACGTTTCACCAGTGGGGAACCATCTAGATCCACGAGGATGCCACGGCATGAGTCAGTAAGATACAGAGTCCGAGGAGGGCTCTCCACAGAAGTTAAAAGAAGAACGAGCCTGGAGCAACGAGTGTCGCGTACCGTACAATCCCAACCCGCCACAGCCGGCTCGAAAAGCACCTCCGTGGACCCAGACCAACACGGGCAGCTGCGCCGGCGGTTGACTAAGCTTGCCCCGCTCGCTCAAGCGCACCGGAGCGAACACATTCAGGTTGAGGCAACGGAACTCATCCTCCGAGTCGGCAAAGATGGATACGCTGGTCTCCGACAGAGGACCAAAGACAGGAAGCCCCGGAATGGCAAACAGAGGTTCATGCACTTGCGGACAGGCGGGGCCGAAAGCGGTAAAGTCTTGCACGCCCTGCCAAGGCGAAGGCGCCGGCCGTGGAGCCGCCCATCGACGAGGCACACGTCCGTAGCTCACACCGAGGCATTTGAGGATCCCCGGCTCAGGCGACGTCATCTCCAACGGCGGGTTCCGATCAGGATACGCATGGAACCGCGCTTTGAAATTACCTAGATCGCTTGGGATCTCGACAATGCGGTCATCGTTGTCGCCCATCGTGGTCTGCAGGACCGGCGGCCGTCGCAGAGGGGAAGGGATTCGGGATTCGGCAGGATCTGTCGGGCGGGGTTGTAACAGGTCTTGTGGGTGACGCGCCGTCGGGAATGGGGGCGTGCTATTTACGATGCAGATAGATGGATGGCACCCAATATGTGTCTGTTATTTTAAAAAACAGAACTGCGTTTTATGTAAAAGCAAAACCTTAATCATACTACGTATGGTGTACGCGGATATCTTAATATCATACTCCGCATAGATATCCGACACGAGACAAAATCACCATCGCTTCTGGGCCTACCCGGGTCTAGCGTATAGATAGCATTGATAGCAGGGGACCCGAATAAGGTAAAGCAGCAAGGGCGTGGAAATGTTCCAGTCAAAACTAAGGGGTACGTAGACAATCTCTAAAATGTCAGAAGGCATCGGAGGAATCTACCTATGCAACTATGGAGAAGTTAGGGTACGCAGAATATACTGTCGTATCAAAGGCGTGGCAATTAGGGCGTTTGTCCCAATTGCTCACAAGCATACATATACAATCAACACCATCCCTGACAGGTGCGCCCCATCACCTGACTATGTCAGAGTGAATCATCTATATTCAGGGGGCAGCGCCGTACAGACTAAGCTGGCGTATAAACCGCGTCTGGGCGGGCAACAATGGATCCTCCCTCCCTCCGAGAGTTGTAACTTCTTTCTGAAAGATGGGGGGAGGATCGGTCAGAGAAGGACCAGGTCATCTGCGAGCCTGGAAAATCACACTTTCAAGAACTCGATACGTGTCCGCCAGCGAATCTTCAAAGAACATTTAGTACTAATAGCTAATAGGGTCACGTCGCAACAGACACGATGCTCGATGGCCGCGTATAATACGCAAAGGGGCTTCGGATATCGTCCGTCGGCCTGTTCTCGCGTAAAAACGGGTGTAGGATTCCGCAAAACCTTCCTCCCCCTCCATCCCACTTGCTTTATCCATCTGGACCTGCCTTTGGTGAGTGCTTAACTCAATTCTGGCAGGCTCTCTGCCTGGTCGCGGATATCACCACTTCACATTACATATCGGAAACTTCTCAACTCAAAATCCGTCTTGTCCTCAAAGGTCTGCGGATCCTCCTGCACTTGGCCGTTAGCCGCCTCATTGTCCCTCCTCGAGTTTTCCCACATGTACAGTCCTCTCAGTATCAAGGGTAGCACGCAGAGGATGCAAATGCATGACAGCATTGACTTAATACCGGTAGGATAGCCCTCGCTTTCCTCGTCTGCCTTGAAGAATTGGGGTGCAGCGATACTGCCTGCGCAGTACCCCACGAAAAGGACAAACGTGACGGTGATCTTCTTGGTGGTACCGGCCACATTCCCGCCGATGACGGCAAACGAGAGCGCCAGGACCACGGAGAAGGTGAAGGTCGCCCACAGTGCGACCACCCGGCCCCATTTGTTAGTGGCGGGGAGGGTGTGGAGGAGCACTGCGCCTATGATAGAGGGCACACACGAGGCCGACATGCTAATCAGCCGCATGTTCTGGAACTTGGTCGAGATGTATCCACTGGGAACGAATCCTCAATTAGCACACCGCCGCGTCGGCCAGACAGGCACAGAGGGTGTCATACCTGATGATCAGAGAGATGAGCTGAATCGCGTTGGCAGGGAGACCAATCAGCATTGTGTTCACGGCCGAGAACCCCAGCCCTTTGATGATCAAACTCGAGAACTAGTTCACACGTCAGAAGACACGACTCGCAGGCGGACGGAAGATCGGGCGGCATCACGCACCCCAGAGAGAGCACCGGCGGGAATGGTACCGCACATGCCGAGCGCGAAAAACAGGTAAGTCTTGGGGTCCATGAACGCTTCGCGAACCTGGTACCATTGCCACTTTCCCTTGGTGCCGGTGTGTTGATCGGTTGTCTATAGACGTTCACATTAGTATACGTCCAATCTATGTCGGCCGGGGATACTAACCATGCTCATTGCCGTAATGCGCTCCTCAGGAGTCAGGAATCGGGCGGCTAAGGGATCCGAGGGGAATATGAAGAAAAGCACAAGGCCCCAGATGAAGGTGATAAAACCAAAGATCAGGAACATGGACCTCCATATGGCGATGGCCGGGTTCTTTGTGAGGCCAAATCCGTAGCCGATCAAGGCGCCAAAGATAGCGAACAAGGGAGTGCCACAGAACCACGCCACCTGGCGGATGGGCTGCTCTTCGCGCCGGTACCAGCGGGCCACGATGACGACAAAGCTCGGGGCTATGGCCGACTCGAGGGCGCCGAGCACAAATCGTGCAACTAGGAGGCCAGCGTAGCTGTTGGAGAAGTTGCTCATGGCCAACGTGAGTCCCCAAGCAGAGACCATGAATCCAAGGTACCTTTCCACGGGAAACAAAGGCAGCAGTGACGCAAGAGGGTATTCCAACCCCATGTAGCCGAAATAGAAGATGCTGGTTACCCAGCTATAGTCTTGACCGACGAGATGCTGGAAGAGACAAGTCCCGTCAGTGTCCAGCTTGATAGTAGCCGAGTCCAGGAGGCGTGACTTACATTGTCTGCCCGCAACGTGTAGACAGCCGCAAATCCCAATACTGCCTTGTCAAGATACTGCAGCCCGTACGTGAAAATCATCTACGGTGGACCTTGGTCAGCGTTTCCCATCCTGCTCGGCGCTGGGGGTTCCCCCGCGAGACGAGGACGACTCACCAATGGCATAAGATGCAGATCTAGCTTGCGGACAATCTTGCGTCGAGATTGCTCCCAGTCATGATCTTCGACGGTGACCTGGGTGGCCTTACCGACCTGGCTCCCCTGTGACAACCTTTCGCTGTCCACGGCGATATCCTCCATGACTTTAGTAGGCATGGCCAGCTGTGTGTCGGAAAGCATCTTGGCGGTTGAACTGAAGGACACGTTGAGACGGCGGGGGCAACGACCAAGAACTGTATAACAATGAGAAGGCGCAGGTTGATGGACCTGACCTCCCCTTCTCAGGGCAAAGACATCCCGGCTCTTAAATACCACCTCTATCTCGTTTAGTTGAAGGCTGCCAGCATTCAACAATGGTATCTACAACAGTTGATTTCCCGAGAGGCTGGTGTGGGAATGATAGCACGATTGTTCGTGCGGGACAGATAGCAGGGCCAATACTCCGCCAATCGTCAATTAGGACTAATCGGGTAAGGTCATCGCCCAAAACGCCTGAATTGGTCGAGTGTGATCGCGAATAGTCCCAGAGTAGACTAGGTAGGCGATAGGTTCTGGTCTGGTGACAAGGATTACGCTGAATATCGATGCTCTCTGGTAGGAGCTAACAATGCCGTCTACCCTCGGGGAGCCAATATGAACCCCCGCAATATGGACTGACCGTGTCGTCGTCGTCGCCATGGTCGTTAACATCGCGGTCGCAGCCCCAGTCCAATACGACCGAGGCTGTAAAGGTCACGCAGGAGAGATCGCTGTGTGGCTCAAGGACTCGAATAGTCCTATCTTACGAAAGATTCAAGTTCGTACGGAGTAAATTCAGTGGATTTCGCTTGATTAGTCGGCATATGAAGAGCGGCTGGCATCCGGGCGCCATGTAACCCTTCATGGTGTCGAGAGCGCAATCACGTGTGGCATACACATGAAATTGTTCACGTGTGTGTTCACGCACCGAGACAAAAACGTGGGAGCATTTCTCGTAGTCCCGTAGTGTCAAATTGACCCCAAGGCGTGGCGCCCCCGTGTTGATAGTGGCGCCCCATAAAGTCCGGTCCCGATGGTATCCGCAAGGTTAATTACGGACCGAAAATAACGCACCTGGGGATTAGAGGCGTCAGTAGCTAACTCTTTGCAACATGGCGGTTCAACCACAATAGAAAGGAAAGCCCGTTCTCGAACCCTTGAAGATATGCCCAAATAAGGCATACACACGAGTTGCCCTTTTGTGTGTTATGCCTGCATCTTGGACCGTGGAGTTGCTGCGGATCAACCGACCAGGAAACCATTAAACAACAAGTGAGCCGAGTGCACTCTGACTCGACCGTTGCGTGGAAGGGTGCTCGTGGCGCGCGTTTCCCGCCCCAGCTGTCGCCCCTGGAGTCCTCCGCGTGTCAAGCGTGCGAGGGGGACATGGTTTTAAGTGTGACGTCGGCCACATACGCCAAGAGCGCGAAACGACGACCCGCGACTCCCCAGTCAGAGCCACTGGTTGGTCTTGTTCGTGAGATAATTAGAGCAGCGTCTTGCGAGTCCCACATCGACTGCGTCCCTATGCTATGACGTGTGCCACGTGCTTAAGGCGCAACAAGCCGTGCGACAGGAGGCGCCCACGGTGTGGTCCTTGCAAGATCTCGCACCTCCGTTGTGCATATCCCCGCCCCCCCGGGGTTTTCACGTTTGTCCATGAGTCTTCCGGCCAGCTGCCCCGGCACATACGGGACCGCGGCGTGAGAGAACACGTGCGGCTTCCGAGTCAACAACCCGAATCCCCACCCCCGGGCTCGGGACCCTTGTCACACCGGTTTGTGCTTGCCCGACCACGAGTCCTGGATTACAATATGACGCCCACTAACCAAGCTGCGGGTTCTCCAGTATTGCCTCTGCATCCCCCACTAGCGGAAATCCCGCTACCCCCATATCAGACGCAGGCAGGTCGCGTTCCGGACAAGACAGCCTCGCCGGAATTCTTCCTTCACCCTGGCATGACGATTTCTACTATGAGTTCAACACCGAGCCCTTTCAGGACCTCGACTTTGACTTCGACGTCGGCCTTCCCTTTCTACGGTCTCAGAATGGCATGCCATTGGATGAGGCCTCGCCACAAGCAACGGACGACTTGGCCCCAGTGTCCGTAGCCCCATCTCGGGCCGACGACACGTCGGCGGCTGCGGCCACTCCGGAGACAGACACCCTCCATGGGCCATCGCTCCCTGGGCATATTCTCGCTCAGCATTATTCTTCCGAGTTGGCGAGAAAGTACTCGTTCAAGTCCGCGGAGTGGACCTTCTATACTTACTTCTTCCATCGATTCACTCGAAGTCACCCCTGGGTCCTCTGCTCTATTCAAGCATGGACCTCCACACATCTTTACTACTCTGGCAAGATTCGGAGCCTCCACGGCGCTCTGCTCGACTATTCTGACTTTGTGGCCCACATGAAGACCTGCTATGGGATCAGCCATGAGGATTTCGGAAGGCCGGAACCCCAAAGTCATGACGACGAGATCAACCGCCGGCTTGCCGATGCGCTACCGGATGATGTGGACGCGATATTTGTCGGACACTTCTTCCTCGCTCTCGCAGATCTCATGGCCGCTCGTCCGCTTGCCTTTCGGAACATTCTGCGCTTCATTGCCCATCTCCTCCAAGCTCCAGAAATCAAGAGCCGTATGACGGGGGTCCGATCACGTGTCGCCTCATGGGTATGTGGGATTGACTGGTCGATTACTGGCTCACTGCATCTTCCAGGTGAAGAGTGTCAATGGCTAACGAGAGGTCTCGAGTCTAGTTCTGTATTCTAGATGCAAAAGCATCTGCCTTTCAACTCTCGGACGGCACGGTCTTGCAGGCCATTGGTGGCGAAAGTGGCCTTGCTACTGCCCTTCACGAATCCTATCTGACGCTGCAACAAGCGTACAGCCTGACTTACCCTGCTGAACAACGGAAAGGTGATGAAGAACAGTTGCCGGTTCTTCAGCGAATGCTCTGTCTCGCGGCCCTACTACATGAAATAACTCAGCTCAAACACACGCCGAAGGAGACGGAGGGGGCCAGTCAGAGGCTGGTGCAACTCCGGGAGAAGCTGGACACGCACCGCGACGCGATTCAACAGTTGGCCGAATCGGGAACATTCCATAGCCGCTCGCGGGCTCGGTCAACCTTTCTCGTCCTGTCTGCCCTGTACAACGCCGTCGAAATATCCTTCTCTCGCAGTCTCTACCCGGAGCTCGCGCGGCACTCGGCGGACAGCTTTGCGCGCATAATCATCAAGCGTGCACAGGAGCTCAGCCATCTGCAAACGACAAATTTCCGCGCTTCTCCGGACGCTCCTCCCCCAACCAAATTCTGGCCGCTGCCTCTCGTTATGGCAGCCATTGAAGTGGACGATATCATTTACCGCGAATGGGCGGTCGAACGCCTGAAGTCGTACGAGAAGGTCGGAGGCGACCACTACGTATATGCAACCAAATTCGTTATGCTCGTGTGCGCGACTGAGGATAAGGTGATGGCGCGAGTGGACTGGGAGCCAATCATGGCTATTGTCCGTGATGGCTTGACGATTTAAAATCTATCGCATTAGGAGCCGTCGCCGCCATGTCCTCTGGTCAGTAATGTGACCAAAATTTTTGATAAATAAATTCGTATTACATATTATTCTAGTTTATGCTAGTTTGGTTCGTAACGAGTGTTTTATCCATGCTAGAACGATTACACAAAGGTTCCGACAACAACATAACTTCTAGGGCTATGCTGGCACAAAAGCTTTCGCTGTCCCCGGCAGCATTGCAAGTTGACGATGATAGAAAGCTCCCGTGTTTGGAACCCATCATCGGTCGACATGTCGACAAACAGGCCCGTATTGCATCATATGACCCCGCACCTCATCTGTTATGACTCATAAATGGGACGGGACGTCCACTTCTCGGGCTGCAGTCGATTACAAATCGTGAGGTTCAGTCTTGCCGTGGCTCCGGCCTCAATCTTAAGGCCAAATGAGACCACGGTGCCCCTACTGAATACTCTCTTTAAGCGCGATATCTCTGCCTAGCCCACCAACCCCCCTTACGCATTTGTCCACTCACCTTCGCCCTCTACTCCTGACTTCTTGTCACAGACGTCGTTTTCCTATAGCCCCTAGCTCGGCCATCCCCTAGCTCGGCCATCCCCTAGCTCGGCGACGAATTACCTTCAAAGCGTGTAAACAAACATAATGGCACCGTCGACACCGGGCTCCTCGGGCCGAACCGACAATTCAACAGCCAACGTCAACAGCCAAACCAATATACAAGATAACGCTCAACAAATAGACCCTTCTCCTAAAATGGCCAATGGCGGTCAGACAAGCACACAGGAGCTCGTCAACGAGAAGTCGACTGACCCCGTCAACTTGCCCGAAGCTGGCAGGACCAGGTTCCAGACGGCAGTAATCATGGGAGCCCTCACCATCTCCCTCTTCCTTTCCGCTCTCGACACTACCATCATTACTACCGCCGTTCCCACTATTGTCAGTCATTTCGACGCTCCTGCAGGCTACATTTGGATAGGTAGCGCCTATCTCCTTGGGGCTGCTGCCGTCGTGCCAGTCTGGGGAAAGATATCCGACATCTTTGGTCGCAAGCAGACCTTGCTCGTCGCAGTTGGCATATTCTTGTTGGGATCGCTTCTCAGCGCAATCAGCCAGAGCATGGGCATGCTCATTGCTGCGAGGGCTCTTCAAGGTGTTGCCGGTGGCGGCACCATTGTGCTGCCCAACATTTGCGTTTCCGATCTCTTCTCCTTGAAGGAGCGCGGCATGTATCTCGGCCTACTTAGTGGTGTTTGGGCCGTGGCATCGGCCTTGGGTCCTGTACTGGGCGGTCTTTTCACAAGCAGAGTCTCTTGGCGCTGGTGCTTTTATATCAACCTTCCCTTCGGCGGGATAGCTCTTGTCGTTTTGATCTTCTTTCTCGAGCTGCACAATCCTCGCACGCCTCTCAAACAAGGTCTAGCTGCCATCGATTGGATTGGTAACCTGCTTGTCGTTGGCGGCACGCTCATGGTGCTCTTGGGTCTTCAGTTTGGCGGTGTCGAGTTCGCCTGGAAATCCGCCACTGTGATCTGCCTCATCGTGTTTGGCGCCGTTACCGTTGTGCTTTTCTGCATATACGAGTCCAACTTTGCCAGCTATCCCGTCATTCCTCCGCGCATCTTCCGCTACAGGAACAGCGTCGCCGCCTACAGCTTGAGCATCACGCATTCCATGGCTTTTCTCGGCGGCAGCTACTGGCTGCCTTTGTATTTCCAGGCCGTGCTCGGAGCCAACTCGCTCTTATCTGGAGTATACCTGCTGCCGTACGTCATTTCGTCGGCGTTCGTCTCGATAGGCAGTGGTATATTCATCAAGAAGACTGGAAACTTCCGATGGCCCATTGTTGTTGGCCTATTCGTTATGACCATCGGGCTTGGCCTCCTGACATACCTCGACGACGAACCTCATTGGGACCGCATTTTCATCTTTCAGATCATCGCTGGACTCGGATCGAGCACCGGCTTCCAGGCGCCCCTCATCGCTCTTCAAACCAATGTCGAGCCCCGAGATATCGGCGCCGCCACCGCTGCCTACTCCTTCGCCCGTCAAATCGGCACGTCTGTTTCTGTCGTCCTTGGCGGAGTCGTTTTCACCAACGTAATGAACTCGCAGCAAGGTCGTCTGAGATCCGCTTTAGGCCCACAGCTTGCGTCAGAATTCGACGGACGAGACGCTTCCGCCAGCATCCAGAAGATTGCGGGCCTTCCTACGGATCAAAGGCAGGTCGTTAGAGCTGCCTATTGGGATGCTCTGCAAAAGATGTTCATCCTGTATGCCTGCGTTACCTTTACGGGCTTTCTGATTAGCTTATTTATTAAGCAAATTAGGTTGTCTCAGGAGCATACAGAGTACAAGACTGGCCTGCAGTCTCTCAAGAAGGAAGACCGTGGAAAGACCAAGAAGACCAACGAGGAACAGGCTACCCCGGGGAAGAGTGCCAACGATAGCACCTAGGATAGTACTTCTATAATTACAGATGGCCAGACAGTAATTCTGGACCTGGCCAAGACCGGTCCTGCCTCTTTCGTTCTCTCCCGTAACATGGCATAATCTGGTTGTTTAAAGAAGCGATGTCCAAAGTTCCCCCCCCCCCTCTCTACGTTCTATTCCTTACGTACACGTACTTTGTCAGACGCAATCATGCAACAGGTTCTTTAAAACTAGACAGAGTCTACACGGGCGGAGATGAAGAACATCGGCGACTCAGGAGGGATATAGTTCGCGAAGTGCAAGAAGCACTTACAAGTTTAGACAGAAAAATGGCCATGTAAGGGAATTCCATTATTTACAGCTAAAAAAGTCAGAAGTAACTACATAGTGTCGTGCGTATCATCCGCATGGCCGACAAGGCCTCTCGAGATAAGTGAGTGATTCACAAGCTTAAGGCATAAAAACAATCCATGAACACCTTGCATTGCGGTTGTGACACCTTCAAAAAGGAGCAACAAAATCCACAGAAAATTAATATCACAAACCTAAACGCTTACTATAACGGAGACACAATCTGTTCTGCATAAATGGTGTTTATTATTGTCAAGTTTTTTTTGTTCTAAGTTCAAGAAGTGAGTCCGTAAAGAAACATAGAACTATACGAGTACAATATCGATCACACCACTGCGAAATGCCCCAGACCATTTTTTCCACTCGCCTCGACTGCTACGACGCCAAGGGCGAGGTCTTGCTGGTGCCGGGGGGAGACGCCGAGGTCGTGGACTTCCGGATCTGGCCGGCCATCGGCCTGCGCGACATCGACGGCGACACCGTGGTCGTCATCGCGTCGCCGCTGGCCGCGGTCGTCGCCCGCATCCCGGCGGGGACGGAGTGGAGCGCGAGCGCTGCGCGGTCGCGCCATGGCGGCAGAGACCCCTGCCGCACGATACTGGCAGAGATGCGGAAGCAGCACCACGCATACCGGTGGATGTTCCCGCGCGAGCTGACGGTAGCACTTCTTATCATACCAGTCGGGCCCAGGAATCGCGCCGCGTGCTGGGCGCCGGACGAGATGGCGGCGGTCTTATTCGAGCTGAACGACCTCCAACTAGTACCGACCCATGTCAGGTATGTGCTCCCGAGACGGCGATGGAAACTGGGCAGGGCACGGTGCTCGTGGTCCGCCGGTCCAGCACGTGGGACAAGCCGCCGAGGGTCTACGTAGACGAAAAAAGAGGATTATGAGCGCCTCTGCAGGAAACCATGTAGAAAGAAGAGGCAGCTGCGTGGAGTTTGTTCTCGGTAGCATTGATGATAACACACATGAGCATTTCAATTCATAATGAAATTTTAAATTTGAGGGTTTATTTAGTTCTACTTCTTTTTTCCTCGCCGCCGCTAATGTGAAGAACGTGCTCCGTATCAAGACGTGAAGAAAAGATGGGCGTTGAAAAGAAGATGCCAAAATGCCAAAATGCCAAACATGCCAAAAATGCCCATAAAGCTACATCTCGACAAAGACGGCTAATAAAAGGAATAAAATACAGATAATACACACCCATTGTGGACTCCTCTGGCTATGCAACCAACATAAACTTCGACATCATGTGCTAACGGAGGGTATGGATTCGCAGCAGATTGTCGTATTAAAGAAGATATTGACAGGAAATCGGAATTTTTTTGTTCGGCTTTTTCTTTTTTTTTTGTTCTTGTGCTGCCATGCTTCATCATGGAGTTCGCGGCTTCTTCCAATAGTATTGCTGCAAAAATCGGTGTTAGTGTCGAACTGATCCCCTCTTCCGCCTTTGTGGACTTTCTGCTCCTCAACAAAACGTACCTTGTGCTGCTTTCGGCAGTTCCGCAAACTCGGCTTGCGCAACCCGTCAACCACGGCCCTCCGAGACAGGTCCGCGTCCATGTCAGAGACGTAGTAATACTCGCTCTCCAACGGCTGGCCCGCCGCGTCTTTGCCTTGCCGCTCGATCACGCCCACGCACGAGGTGCCCTCGATGATGTACCGAAGCGCGTCGCGCGTCAGGTCGCGCCGCTCCTCTGCCGGCAGGTTGTTCATAATCGTCGACAGCGGACTTGACGACAGCCGCGAGAACGCGAGCTGGTTGATCAAGTGATTGCGCACCGTCTCCACGTTCACATTGGCGCTAATTTGGACAGGGCTCTTGGGCGCAACGGAAATACCGAGACCCACACCTTCTGCTGAACGTTCGACACCATCGTCCTCGCGCTTGATATGTTTTTGTTCCCCGTCTTCTGACATTTTCGGTCTTGCTGACGAGGAGCTGTTCACGTGTATCGAGTCGCCTTCCACTGCCGCCGCGGCAGAGCCAACAGAAGTGATGGAGCCTTCCGCCGAAGGAATGCGGCTCAGCGGGGGCCGGCCGACCTTGGGGCTATTCGTCGTGATAGAAGCAAGGCGGTTGGACAGGTTGGCGCCGAAGGGGCCAAAGGAGTGTACGATCGGATCGTTCTCTTCGTCTGGGTCATCGTCATCGTTCTGGCTGCTGTCATTTCCGTCGTCGTCGGAATGGATCTCGCTCAGGTCGCTGGAGAAGCTGTCGACCATCTCAGTGGCGAAGCTAGCGTCTGCGTTTGCAGCTTGCTTCGGCAGGTCTAGCTCGTCTCCGCTGGCATCTTCATAGATCTGGATCGCTGCGCCGCTATCCTCGTCGTCTTCGTCCTCGCTGCCCATGTGCTGGGACAGCAGTGCCTGCAAGCTGGCGCCAGAGACCGGAATACCAGCCGGTGTCGGGCTCTCGGGCGAGGCAATACGAGCGGCTCGCCGCAGCGGGCTAGATTGCAGGGCGGAAGCACCAGGGGCACCCGGAGCAACAGCCCGATTGGGTTTGCTTACTGTTCTAGTGGATCGAGGCGAGTCCCATGATGAATCGGACAGTGTTGCCAGCGAATCTCCCCGGTCCTTCTTGGGCCATTGGATGCGGACACGCGCATCTTGGACATCCAGCATGAGCTCCGTGTTCTCCGTCTCGCTCGTGAACGTGTCGCCCTTGCTGAGATCCCATGTGCGCCCCTGGCAGTGCAGCTTGAGGCCATTCCACCCGCAGCACACAATCTCGACCTTGTTCGACTCTAGTGGCTCGGTGGTCGGAACGTACCGTGCCTTGACGTGTACGCGGCTGATCAGGCGGTTGGCGGAGAGCTGGTAGTGTGACGAGTTGCTCGAGCGGCCCATGAGCAGCGTCTCGCCGTTCTCGTTCAGCTCAATGGACGGCACGGCACACAGCGGCGTCCGCTCCGAGGCCGCTGACAGGGTCCGCTGCAAGGCTGGTCGCGCCCCGACGCGTGCGGGTGGTGACGAGGACATGATGCCGGTACTGGAGGTCGGCACGGGGGTAGGATATTTGGCAAAGACATTCTGGGCATTGAGGCCGGCTGGCGTGCCGCGGGCCTTCTTGACGAGACGTGGCAGGCCTGGTGACGAGGAGAGCGGCTCGAAGGGCGGTAGAAGCGTGGGCGCCGGACGTTTGATGCCAGCCACCTGGGGGAGAGAAGGCTCAGGGGCCTTGCTCCCAAACGGAGAGTCCATTGGGAGTACGTTTGCTGCAGATATGTCGTGAGGTCACCGGATTGACCAGAGCATGACCAACAGTGCAGCAGGAGAGGATAGAAGAGGGAGAAGAGAAAGAAGAGAGAGAAGGAAGAGAAGGGGAGAGAGACAGCAGAGCTAGAAAGAGGGAAAAGGGAAAAGGGCGTCCTGGTCGGTCACGAGAAAAAATATATCGAAAAACCAGGTCGCGTTTCGGGCAAAGCTTTGGTGGGGATTTTCCTGTTGTTGTGGAATTGTCGTGGTGTGCGTCCTGCACCGCGTTCCGCGTGTAAGTCGAGGGCAACGATATGGAGCGATGGCGATGGAAGACAGATGGAGAGCACGAGAGAGAGAGAGAATGAATCGCAAGAAACAATGGCTTGTTCTCGACGTCACAAAGTCAAAAAATAGAAACGGTCGTCAAAAAGGCCAGAATGGTAGCCCGGGTCGCTTTTGGTGGGAAGGAGAGGACAGAAAAAATGCGAAGGGCGGTTTCGCTATTTAAGACGCGGTCAGTCGTTATTTCCCTGAGTGGGCACGACGCGCGCGAACACTCGTTGCAGCTCGAGGGGGAAAAAGCGCGTTGGCGTTTTGGCGCGGCGTCTCCAGCGCGGCAGGTGCATGAGGCAGTGGCAGGGCTGTGCGGCGTTTCGGTTTGGCGGGGTTGGACGCGTCGCTTTAGGGGCCAGTCCGCTAACGTCTAGCACTGATGTGGCCTACACGAGTCTCCCACAGCACACCGCGTACCGCTGTGCTGGATTGATCTGCAGAGGTCTACGAAGTACCAAACTGCCCAGTCTGGCTAAAGCATGCGTATAAGCGGGCAGTGGCATGTCGCGTGTCAAGATGCAGCTGTGAGGTCTTTTCCTGCTCTTTCTCTCGCTCTTCCTTTGTCGAACAGAGAGATGGCATATTACAAGGAAAGAACTTCGAAGCAGAAAGAGAAAGAACTCCAGAGCACTTTCCTCTCACTGCAATTTCTTGCTCGATGCTGCAGCTAGTGAAACCGCGCATGCTGCTTCCTGAAGCAGGAGCGGAGCGCGTCACGACCCCACCTGCCCGTCGTCCATACAGAATGGAGAGGAAGCCACGGCCGGGATATGCGTTTCTGGAAAGAACACATTAAAAAAAAAGAGTAGCCACGCCGACGTCCCATTTTAGCCGCCCAGACCCGATGCACCCTGCCTGTCGCGTCCTGAATGGCTCGCTTTGGCACTTCTCCAGAGGGCGGTCCCGAGCTTCATGCATGCGTTTAAATTCTTCCTTTCTTTAATGGCCAGCTGAGACATTGCATTCTACAAGTCTGCAGGCGGTGTCTTGGCTGTGTCTTGCGGTGTCTCCGCGGTGTCTTTCTCTTCGCAACGTGCGGCACTGTAGACACGGGCGGGGAAGGTGCCGTCTAACTCGTAGTGCCTCATTCGTTTGCATAAAATTTGTCTTCGAGTATCGGAGGGCACGCGGTAGAGCTGAACCAAGTAAACAAGCAAACCGTTTTAGTGCAATGAGGAGATATTGCAGTATCCGATATCGCAGTAGTCGACAAATTTGAAGATGTGTCTGTGTCATATATCACCGCGCCCCGGTACAGAGCAGGGCTGAAAAAAGGGACGCCCATGTTACGGTTGTTCTTATTAAAGCGCATTCCTTCTCATGTCTGGGATCGCGCATTGCGCAACCGACGCTCGCGTGGATCGTGATCTCGACCATGACCGAGACCGCCTTCGCAATAGGACGCTGCAGAAGCGGACTAGAAATAATCTAGGCCCACTGCAGACAAGGCTGTTCAGCAGCTGACCGATTGGCTGACAGGAGTGGCAGCTGCCATGCTTGCATATTCTGGGCTCACCGCCTTCTGGCAGTACAGCTTAAGTGGGTACACCGCCCGGCAGAAAAAAACATTCCCAGAATTTTTCTGCTGTCTTTTCCGCCTCTCTCTTTTCTACTGCGCCCCACTTTAAAAAAAAAAGAGAATACAAGCTTCAACTCTCGGCCCAAGTTGACGAGAAACACAGAGAGAAGAAGACCTTTGAACTAAGATCGATTCACTCTCTTTTCACAACAATGGCGGAATCAAAAGCAGTCACAAGAGCAGACTCGCTGCCGGTGTCCCCGGTCGACTCTGCGCAGGTACGGAGAGCGCATGTCAGAGACGAGAGGATGCGAAAGCAAACTGCAGACTGACAAAATTTCTTAACAACAGGCATTGACGGCCTCCAAGGCCCTTCTCGACTACATCAAGAAGTCGGCTCTGGAGGAGGTCGCCAAGTCGGGCAAGCGGAACCTCCTCGCCGACGATGAGGCCGGCGCGGACGGCGCCGGCGGCTCCGTGGCCGAGACGCCGATCTGGCTGACGGTCAGCACCAAGCGCCACATCCTCGACTCGCACCGCCTGCAGCCCGCCAAGATCGCCGTCCCCCACCCGCTCAACGAGGACGTCGAGACGACCATCTGCCTGATCACGGCCGACCCGCAGCGCGCCTACAAGAACCTCGTCGCCGCCGAGGCGTTCCCGGCCGCCCTGCGCAAGCGCATCACGCGCGTGATCGACCTGACGCACCTGGCCAAGAAGTTCAAGTCCTACGAGACGCAGCGCAAGCTGTTCGCCGAGCACGACATCTTCCTGGGCGACGACCGCATCATCAACCGCCTGCCCAAGGTGCTCGGCAAGACCTTCTACAAGACGACCGTGAAGCGGCCCATCCCCGTCGTGCTGTCGAAGCCCCGCCCCCGCGGCGCCGACGGCAAGCGCGCCAAGGCGCCCAAGAAGAAGGCTACTTCGTCCGCGGACGCTGCCGCTGGTACTACTACAGAGGACCAGGCCCTGGCCGTCGAGCAGGCGACCGCCGGCGCCCGCTCGCCGGCGCAGATCGCCGGCGAGATCGAGAAGGCGATCGGCGCGGCCGTCGTGCACCTGTCGCCGACGGCCACGACGTCCGTCAAGGTCGGCCTCGCGGGGTGGCCGGCGGCGCACGTGGCGGCCAACATCGAGGCCGTGAGCCGCGAGGTCGTGGGCAAGTACGTGCCGCAGCGGTGGAGCAACGTGCGGTCCATCTTCGTCAAGGGCCCGCGCACGATGGCGCTGCCGATCTGGCAGACGGACGAGCTCTGGCTCGAGGGCAAGGACGTGCTGAAGACGGGGTCCGAGGAGCTCAAGGCGTTCGAGGCCAAGCAGGCGGCCCGGCGCGAGAAGGCCAACGTGGGGAAGAAGCGGAAAGCGGTGACGGAGGGTGCTGCTGCTGAGGAAGAGAAGGAGGAGAAGAAGGAGAAGGCCGTCGCCACCACCAAGAAGGGCAAGGCTGCGGCAGCGAAGGAGGCCAAGGAGACGAGCGAGAGCCGCCCGGCCAAGAAGGCCAAGAAGACCAAGGAGGTGCCGGAGAGCAACGACAACGGACTGAACGACCAGATCGCGGCGCACAAGGAGAAGCTGAAGAAGCAGAAGGCTGCGGCAAAGAAGCAGATGGACGTCTGAGGGGATGATTGGATTGGGAGAGGGGTGTCTGAAAAAGCTTCTGCATGTTGCAGTTTTACTGGATTTTGCCGGGTCTGTCTGTGTTTTGTCCTGTTCGTTTACGCTTTTGATTTTATTGTTTTGTTTCTTGCTACACATTCTGCTGGCGTTTGGGGCATGCTTAGATTCAGGGCGAGGCACCAAATAAATAAATAAATAAAGAGAATCAAAAGCAAAAATGTATCACAAAGAATGGTTGTTGGAACTGTGCATCTTGTATTTCTGTTCTAAGGGAAAGGTTTTGGTACTCCGATTACGCGCCCCCCCCCTTTTCTTCACTTCTGGCCCTCGCCAAACACCGCCTTCTGCGTGTCGTAGGTGTACTTGAGGTCCAGGTGCCAGTAGTTGGCCGTGTCCACCTTGGCCAGGAGCCAAGCCTGGTCGACGTCGTCGAGGATGTCCTGCGGCAGGGGGCCCTTCTGCAGGTCCTTGAGGTTCGACTCCAGGTGCGCCAGGCTCGAGGCGCCGGTGATGATGCCGTCGTGGAACTCCGCGCCGGTGATGTCCAGCTGGCTGTGGTGCGCGAGCCAGCGCAGCGCAATCTCGATCATGGATATGCCGTGCTTCGCGGCCGTGGCGCGCAGGACGTCGACGGCGGCGAACGTGCCGGTGCGATAGTAGCGGTCGCGGCTGCTGCCCTTGTTGAACTTGTTCGAGAAGCGGCCCTCGGCGGGGATGTCCGCGATGTCCGCGATCTTGCCGGACAGCAGGCCGCCCACGATGGGGTTGTAGGCGACGAAGTCGAGGCCGTAGCGGCGGCAAGCCGGCAGCAGCTCGGCCTCGACGCTGCGCGTGATGAGGTTGTACATGCCCTGGTAGATGGTGGGCCGGACCCAGCCGTTGTGCTGGCACAGGAGAGCGACCTCGGCGACCTCGAAGGCCGTGAAGTTGCTGAGGCCCAGGCTCTTGAACTTGCCGGCCTTGTACAGCTTGTCGGCGGCCGCGAGGGTTTCGGCGAAGGGAACGCTACGGTCCTGGAGACGGGGGTGTCAGCGGCCATCCTTGTGTCGATAGAGATTTGGGGATGCGCAGGCAGTGTACTTACAGCAGCATGGAGGTAGAAAATCTAGGGTACCGGATGGCACGTCAGCAGGCGGTTCAGAACATTGGTCTTCCATCTCTCCCTCTCTCCCTCTCTGTCTCTCTTTCCCTCCTTCACGCACATCGACGCAGTCGGTACCGAGTTCCCGCAAACTCGTCTCGAAGTACTCGGTCAATATCTCGGCCTTGTGGATGCCCGGCGTCGAGGGGTAGACCTTGGTGGCCAGCGTCAGTCCGCGCTCTTTCCAGCCGGCCTCCCGCGTAAAGGCCTCCTGCTTCCCGCCGACGTAGACGCGCGCCGTGTCGACCTCGTCGTACCCGTACGACTGGAACAGATCAAGCGCCTTGTTGAACTCGGTGATATCCGTGACGCGGGCGCCGAGGTCCGCGTCGGGGCCATAGGTCATCAGACCGAGGATGATGCGTGATTTAGGCATGGTGGGCTGGGCAGAGGTGGACCGCTAGGGAGGAGGTAGTTGGCATGCAGCTCAAAACAGTTCTGCTGGACGAAGATCGCGGGATGCGCAGTATTTATGTGGGATATAGGCGCCGGTCAACGGAGGTCGGCTATGCTACCCCGCGGCCGAGTTGACTCGCTCTGCGCCGCGTGTAGCGGCAGCGGTTTGCCGGCGTAAAGTCCGTTATCAACGAAAGTTTATCGACGAGGGGGGGCTGCATATGCAAGGCAAGCTAAACTCGCGTGCCCGCGTTGACAACTCCTGTGAGGAACCGCGTTGTGGCTGTTCCGTTGTGTGCTCAAGCCGGCACATCTCAATTGGGGAAAAAAAGAGAAAGATTTACACGCAGATGGGATATGTCACGCCCATGCTCATGGAATGTCTTTGTTCCCGGCGAGAGACAATCTGAAAATAGTATCTAGATTTATCTGAAAGGAACGTGCGGTCCTATTTCCTCTTAAGATATTCGGGAGCAATCCTGCGACAATTTATGCTCTTTATTGCTTTCCAGTTTGTTTTCAACCGCAATGCTACATTCTCGAAGCTCTTCAGAAAGCCAACCCATACAAGGCCGGTCTCCTGTGTCTAGACTGGGCAGGTTGGCTGCCGCGGATGTTGGCGACAGAAGCGCTATTTGGCTAGCTCTGGCCCAAATGCGAACCGAAATTCCAAGCTTTAGCTAGGAAGTGAGCATGGTGAGTCAAGCAGTACACGTCTCCATATCGTAGCACCTAGCGCTCCTTGAAATGCCCATAATCCAAGTCTATCGCTATCATTAAAACGGCACACTGCGTCAACGTTGACACTACCGTAACGCGCGGCGGCAATCTTGGCGCGCGTCAAGGCGATTTACACGCCACTGTGCGAGCTCTTCGATTTAACCGTTAGGTCTATATGAGGCGTGTCACAAGCGTTGTAGCCAAGCATGGCTGACCTGGTTTGCCGGCCGGAGTGTGCTTGTACCACTTACGTTGAATCATTTTCGAGTCCTACTTCCCTATGCAGTGTTTCGCCATACGTCGCGGTTCTTTTCTAGCGGGCCCTGTTTGCCACATCCCCGCCCAAAAGAATATCTGAAGCAAACTAGAGTACGAGATCCTGCACCCAAATCTGACCGAGGGTATGCCTCACTAGCCATAATATGCAAGTGGTGTTAATAGGTCCATCTTTCAGCTGTTTTGGTGAGATGATGGTACGAGAGGAATGTAACGCGTGTTGATTGTCTTCTATCCATGTCTAATTATAAGAGCATCCGTTTGTCTCGGTGCCATCGCGAAGGATTCTAGCACTACTCCGCAGTAGACGGCGTATTAACATTTCCCACCGCTCTAGTAGATTAAACTGCGCTAGAGGCCGAGGGGGCGGCACCTGATGGAAGAGTACTGTTCCCCATCCCGGTGCCATTGCCACCTCCACCTTCACCGCCAGTGCTGGAACTGGACAGGGCAACACCGCCATCTGCAGTGAGTTTTGATGCCGCAGAGTAAGTGTAAGACGCAGACACGTTTATGCCCAGTGTGATCCACGCAAAGATACCGTCTTCGACGGTGTCACCGAGGAGCACATAGTTAACGAAGGGATCTGCGTCGTTGGCGACCTGTAAGAAGAATAGTGAGCCGACTATACAAGAGAGAAAGGAGAAAGTGTGGCGGGAGAACGCACCTCATCAGCGACGACATTGTCGTCAACATTCTCCGTAATGGAAATCGTGTTTGAGACATAGGGCTCCAGAGCATTGACCTGCGTGATCAGATCCTGGTCGAAGAAGATCTGTCCGATGTGTGCAATGCTGCCTCCTGTGTATGTGCCATTCGACAGCACAGTCCCATCAGTGTGTGCAACAACATGCATATGCGTGGCACGTCCTGAATAATGGCCCGGGAAGATGCTCAGAAACTGAGCAACGCCGTCACCATCGCTAGGCTGGAGTCCACGGAGGAAGGTGTTGTTGAGATTCGTCGGATCCTCTTCGCCGTTGCCGTTGCCAGTAGCGACTACTCCTGCGTAGACACCAGTGGCGTTGCAGTGCCAGATATCCCACATGACGTTAGGCACTGGCTCGCACGTGTCTACGTCAATGAACTGCGCATCGACCAGCACATCGAAGCCCGCTTGATCTTCGCGAATGTCTTTGCGGATGTATTCGCCAGTGACGTCTGATATAAGTCAGCAACAAGATACGAGATGGCTCAAGCCTTTTTCAACTTACAATAAGGGCCGACTTCGCCTTCGGGGGACAGAAGGCATGACGAGTTGCTGTAGATGAGGTCCTCTACACCCCAGATGCCGGATGACTTGGTAGTGTCCGTGACGTTGAGGGTCGAAAGGTGGGATGTATTGGTGACACTCTCGATGTCTCGTTTGGCGAACGCCCGTGCTGCAACGCCGGTATTAGAAGGGAATTATCTCTCCATCAGGCTTTCACACACCGTTGCACATACCCTTGAGGTCTCGCTCCTTGCGGAGTGCTTCGATTGCAGCTTCGCGACGCTTCGTCTGCCTGTCCTCAAGGCCGCGTTTGGCGAGCTTCTCACTGCAGTGATCCAAGTTGCGCTTCGCGCTCTTGAAGTATTCAGCGCGCTCGGCCACCTCCTCGCGGACATCGTGTCCCGGATGAGCGATAGCGTCCTTGGCGAAGATTGCCGTCGTGAGAAGGGCCGCCACGACCTTGGAGACGTACACCATGATGCGCGATGGGTATAGCAGATGAAGCTATGTGAGAATGAAAAGAATGTCTTGGTTAATGTGATAATGAAAAGAGTGCCTTGTTGAAGTTGATGGTAATAGGTTTTGTACGCTCTCGTCCTTGGAATGCCTCTTCCTTATATATACATTCATCATGTCCATCATATCCATTATTGTGTTGCTCTAGTCACATGTTCCCGGAGAGCAAGCAACGGCTCAAGAAGGCCGCGCAACTCAGTTACGACGGAATGAGGTCGAAATAATGACCGCATGCCTTAAACGTTTTGTTCACAGGCGTTGTGTCGCTGAAAAGGCGCCTCCATGGCAGGTACTTCTGAGCAGGGCCGCAGCAGGGCGCAGCAGGGGTCTGAACAACAAAGGCCTGGGCCCGCTACTTGCCCATCCAACCTCCGTATGAAACGAAACACGCTAATATTCGGTCTAGAGACAAGATGACGAATGCGACTCTTAGGATAGGGCAGGTATGGGGTGCCAAGCCTTAAAATGTTATTTAGGAGGGGTGGCCGCGTCTTAATACGTAAGGTCAATGATGATCGCCAGTGTACATCCTGTGTTAGCCACCGCAGCCGCGCCTCAGCAGTTTCCAGACAACTTAGCACGGGTCAGCAATTGCGCGAACCCATACCATCCTCCCTGCCATACGGAGTACATGCAATTCTACAGAAATCCCCCTGCTGCGAGAGCCTTTGCGCGGACGTGATGTGTTCGTCCCAAAATACTTTGGCGGATACTATGTCGATCAATGTCCGTGGCAAGCCTGACAGGTCGACGCGTGTGCCCGGCGACGCGTAGATGCTCACATATGGTGGCGGTCCTCCTGTAGGCACATCTTCGTGCTGCTGACCCCTTTCCACAGGACCAGGTCCATGTCCAGCTGACCGGAGATGGTGTTCGTAGTGTAGTCTAGCCCGGGGTACGCGGCCGCCGGGAACGGGCGCCCAGGTGCTAGTCGATCCTCAACATTGACAGCGGCGAGGTCCTGCTGCTTGGTCCCAGAAAACAGCGACGCAGCACCGGAAAACCGTGTCCCAGACGCCATACCACCATCGTGGATGAAGTAGCACACAGGAAGCCTCACACAGGGAGCATCTTCTCTCTTCGTCTCTGTTGTCGCATTTGCGTTTTTGTGCCGTAATTAAGACGGCCAGCTACATCCCCTAGCCATCAGGCCCCGGGAGAGCAATGTCCTCGGGCGAGATGGCTACGTCTGTGCGAGACCACGTCCGGGGCAGATTTGACCGCCGCCATTTGCGCTGGGACGTGAGCGATTTTGGGGAAAGGGGGTCCACTTCCCCAGGGCGCGCCGGGAACGCATCGAGTTACGCTTCGTACGGGACGACTGTTGACATTGTAGGCTTTCTTGGTTGTAAGGTATGGTGGAGCAGACTCCGCACAGACCGCTGTCAACTTCAACGACGACACACTAACAGACGTACACGCCTAGATTAATTCACGGATGGCTGACGAACATCCATCGTGTTATTGGCGCGGAGCCTTGTCCTAAGATTCCCCCCTGTCTATAATACAGCAGAGTAGAGGAGGGAGGTTTGCGTTGCCCCATGGACAACCTCGTCCGAATTCTGGCCGGTGCATGTGGGAGGTGCAGCATCAGCCCCGAACGGCGGGAGACTCGGGCTCGCGATAGCCAACCATAACCAGCCATGGCCAATGTAGTCGTAATGCTTGCACGATTGCTCAGGGGCCGACCATGTCGAGATCACTGACATCGCCGCGTGTCTCGACACGCAGGAGACCTGCGCATCATCGTGTACGCGCTGATGACCAATCTGGCCGATGGTCTACGGCTACGAAGTGCTTGCAACCGGTGCCATTGTGGCTCTTCCAGGTTTCTTGTACGGCCATGCGATTTTCTCTTCTTTTTTTCTGTTCGAGACGTCTGGTCTGTTCGTTTGTTTGTTTGCTAACGACATAACATCATCTATCGTGAGTCGGTCGGCGGATACTCCTACGCCCTATCTGTGCGGCAGTCGCTGTGGACAGCGTTTGATAAAATCGGCATGATGTTCGGCTACTTGTCGGGGCTTCATCCAGGACAGATTTGGCCAGCGAACATCTGTTTTCCTTGGCGGCCGAACGTCGTCCATCGGTACCAGGCATTGGACATCGTTCAGACACGAAACAAAGACACTCAGGGTATCCTTCGTCTACGTGGAACTGTGCGGCATGGGGCCGGCGATGCTTTCCAACTGGCCAAGACTGGCATGGGACTGCTCCTGGTGTCCACGGTCGTGTCTTAGTTTGCCATGTCGACCACGGACCGACAGTCTATCATTGAGGCCAGCTCGATTGTCTTTGGACTGCTGTACACCGGGATGAGTATTGCCGGGTACCTCCTAGTGTCTCACACAGTTGCCTGGTTGGTCGTCGGCAGAGCTTTTGCCCGTATCAAGAAAACTTCAGAAAAAAAAACCAACAGCCAACACACACATAGGGCCGTCGGATCCATGCTGGTTTTGGTTTGTTTCTTCTTTGGCGCGGGCATGGGCACCGCCTGTCCCGTCGTGGACGCCGAGGTCTCTGCGGACCTGCCGCGTGCCAAAAGCTCTGGCCTGGGCTTCCTCCCGAATGCCTTTTGCGCACGGGCAAAGATTAAATAAATGAATGGTTTAATAGCTAGACGGTGGCAAGCGGCAGAACGGGATGGGCTCTCAGGATATGTCCGTGACAGGCCCATCTATTACAGTAAGGGTCCATTCGTCTAAATACAGCTGTATTTTTCACGCCAAAACGCCACTTTTCCACAGGACCGTGTAAATGTGTAAAATTCGTAGATCTTTCAAAAATAAAATAAGTTGTAGCTTCTATTGAACAGATAATTATTAAAGTTTTTTTTTTCGATTTTTATTAATTATGTTTCGTCAAATGGCTGATTAAAAGTTGAGGTATTTCAAACCGTGTCAGAAAATTTTGAAAAATTGGTAGCAAAATAAAAATTATATATTTGCCCTCGAATAGTATTATATTTAGTTAAAAGCTAATATTCTATATTATTGCAACCTTTTTTGATGAATGTTTTGTGGTTATATGTAAATTGCTACATTGATACGAGAAGTGTACATTTTGGTGAAATGGAGGGGACCTGCTTGTCCCCTTTTTTTAATTCGGCGTCTTTCGACATCTAGAACAAGACCTCTCTTCTTTCTTCTTCTTTTCCTGAGAGCAGGGTTGCAAAATTAGTACGTTAATTTAATTTTTGCCCGTACTAAAATTAATTAAATTAATTTTAGTATATACTAA